>JAODLI010002132.1:0-10740 GCA_027575585.1 Percopsis omiscomaycus
GATAGATAGATAGATAGATAGATAGATAGATAGATAGATAGATAGATAGAAACTATATTGATCCCTGAGGGGAAATATAGACATAATAACAAGATGTCTGTATGATGTTTGTTGAGAAACAAATGAGATGCATGGGCCACCAGTTACAAGACATATCTTCTCTTCTCATTAGACTGTTTTGAGGGGCCAAGCATGCAGGTCAGCTGGTTACCCTGGTGAGCGCAACGATGTGTGTTATCTCAAGCAGAGCATACATTTTAAGCAGACCTGCCACCTCTGTTGTAAAGGTGCATGTGAAGTGTATGGCATGGTGTATTGTTTATAAAAGAGGCTACTAAAAAAGGCTGTCGTGAAAGAAATGGGAGATGGGAATTCTTCTGGGATATCCACAGAATTGGATTACTTTGCCGCACCAGACAGCAGGGCCGTTGCTGATGATGATGATTTGTGCTTCATCTGTGGAAATACCAGGATCAGAAAATAGATTCATATATTTTCCCCACCCATTCACCAGTACAACGGTTGAGCAAATCCATGCCTATTACTTTTACTCCCTGAACCTGGTGTTGTCCACCTCCTGCCAACAGCACTTGTCCTCCCCATACTGAAAGTATAGCCTACTCCTGATCGATGAGTACATGGGCACAAAGCGGGACAGGTGGTTAGCAAGAAGTGCTCAAGTGTGTGGCAGTCTGAATGAGCCGCAGGGCTAGACAGATAATAGATCCCGAAAAAAACATGAAAGTCACCCACTTCACTGCAAAAGCCCAGCAAGTTTTCGAGACCACGTGGTCTTTGTAACCGGCAGGGTTCGCAGTTCTTATGAAATCTTTGACTTTGAAATTAATTTTAAAACATCAAGGGACTTGGAACCAATTTGCCAAATCCTATTGGAAACATCCTGCTATTTTAAAGCCTTGATTATCAAAATACAATAGTATATTGTCTATTGTACAATAGATACAATATGATTCAACATATTTCAATACATTTGTATTCTGTTGAGCTGAGCACATACTTTACATTATTGCCCTAGCTAACATCTAAATGAAACCCACTAGCTAGCAAGCATTTACCTAATATATGTGCTCCAAACGTATTTTGCTGACTCATTCCCCATATTGTGAATTTATGGATTTCAGGGTGTTCAAGTGAATGAATGAGTGGTTTGGGGCGCATTACGGAGGCCAGCTGTGATAGTGTCAGGGCCGAGCGGCGAGGACTTGTCTCTGTGTGTGTGTGTGTGCGTGTGTGTGTGTGTGTGTGCGCGCGCTGGGATAAAGCCATGTAATTGTCTGCCTTTGAGAATAGGAGAGAACAGGAGACTCGTTCTGTAAGACGACAAACCACTCCCGGAGTTTCAACAAGACCTTTTGTTTGTTTTCCACTCCTTGCCCAGCTTTGGTTTTTAGTTCTGTTTATCCGCCGTATCAAATTGTATTTACTTGTATACGCTTGTATGTTTGTGTGTTTGACCGCAGCGATGTGTAACCACAACTGATAGATGACTCTGTCTCTTGGAAAATCTATTCTGTCAATCACCCCACATGCCATGCTTGAGCGGGTGCGCAACCACACACACACAGGCAAGCGTGGCTCTAACGAATCTGAGGACATTAAAACCATTAGAGAAGACATTAACAATTTGGTCCATCTTCATGAAAGCCATGCAGCATAGCTGCAATTTGAGTGTTTTACATCATTTAAGGGTAAACCGATCCATTTCGGTGCCATTAGAGCCATTCAAATCTCTACTCATAATTGACAGAGACTCTTAGAGAGGGATTCATCTACAATAGCAGTGACTACAAAGCGCAGAGTAGATGCTTGATGGCAAGAAAGGAAGCATTTCCACCCACTTAGCCTAATTAACTTGAGTTACATTCCTGCATATTAGGAGACACCAGATGGCACGTTTCTCTTCACCACAGAAGCGAGCCGTTGATTGGTGCTGTGCGGAGAGTTTTTGATTCTCGGCGAGAGGGAAACGAGAGTTCAGGGAAGCAGATTTGTATACTGTAGGCCTTAATATGTCACTGATTCCCAGTGCTGCGGTTTAGACGGTGAACTGGTCTCGGCAGAGACGTGAGGCCGGTTCGATTAAAGGTATACACTCCTCGATTTCATTACAGCGAGATCCCGACATCTCTCTGTTGACGTTTGAAACTCAACTGTTTACAAAACAAAACTGTGGGCGTCTGTAAGGGGGAGGCGCGGTACAGCGCGGTGTGAGTCTATGACAGCTGAAAGGGGAGGAGTAGAGAGGAACGCGCGCCACTCAGCAATCGGATGCAGGAGTGGCAGGTGCTCTCGGAGATTCAAGCTAACGTAACCTTTTTTCTAAGCTGTGCACAGAGGTTTCTGCCTGCCACCCCTGCTCACAACTTCTGTTTCAAACTCCGACCTGCGTCACTGTGTCCAATACACTGTATGTATCTATACAGCATGTGTGCAGACAAGCAGTTATTTTGACATGTTTGTGCTCTATGCCTGTCTCCTATTTACTGTTAGCTGTCAAATGTATTTGTTTAGCTTAGAGACAGATACGGACGTGTTGTGGCATCATTTGCTCCGTAGTGCGTGTGCACTGTATATGTGCTTGTGTTATCTGTGTCCACATGCCATGCTGCTGGTACGATCCATCTGTGCTTCTCCATGAAGACTGTGTCGCGTTGCATAATGAGCACTTCTGTTTTGACAGCAGGACACCAGTGTTTTCTCCATAACCCCCATCTTGGTTCTGTGGTGCGGGAGTCCAGAGAGGACGGAAGTAGGACCAATATGTCTTTCTTTCTTTCTTTCTTTCCCAGGGTGGGGACAGGGTGGTCTGAGTGTTCGACTCCCACCGAGAAGGAAGGAGGACCAATATGACTTTCTTTCTTTCTTCCTCTCTGCTTCAAACAACATATATCTATGGACACACACACACTTACACATGCACACACACAAAGCAAGCCCTCCCTTGCTCCCATCTCTGCTTATTTCTCTCGAGGGATAGTCTTAATCTGTTGCTATGGCTACTGCTGTTGGAGGCAGAGAACTCTTGACAGGTTTCATCCAGATGGAATTTTCTCGAAGGAAACTAAAGTTCTCTCTTAAGCGCAGCGCTGAATGCTACCTACAGTATTAGCCCTGCAGTAGACTATGGTAGCATTTCTCTCACCTTTTTTACTGATTTAATTGTGTATTGTGTATCGGGATAAGGTCCATACTTCTGAATTTAATGTTGTAATGGTTATGTTCTGTTCTGTTCTGGTTGTGTTTGTTTAGCTTTACTGTCTCTAAACTGTCTCTGAACACTTTTGAAATAATTCCCAACCATATATGGATATGAATGGAACTTGTATTGTATATGAATTGAACTAAAAAGCTAAACTAAACTAAAAGCTTTATAAGAAACTGCAACAATGTATCACGGCACCTGTCAATGTTCTGCCCTGGGACTGTCCATGTGTTTACATGAACCACTCCCTGCTGTAACTTCCCCATGCTTGTTTTGGATTTTGGAATTTGGCTTACTGATTTGGATTTTTGCCTTGTGAACCCTTTTTAGATTGACCCCTGCCCATTTTTCTGGAACTGAGTTTGGACCGTGATCTGGTGGTTTTTAAATTCACATCTGCGATCGATTGGGTCCAATCAATACATTATCTGCATGCATGTCAACAGGCTGGTGGGAGTCTAGTATGAAGCCCTGTGATACTACCTTCTAGAAATTGACTTTACTGAACTCTTTCAGATGAAGACGTTTGATAGAAATGTTGCTTTATTTAAGTGCTAAATAATAAACTGACCCTCAAACAGGCACTGTTACGTTATCTTTTTGTTTCTTTTTGCTCCTCTGTCTACAAGCCTGTTCTTTGTGTTCTCTGTTCTCTGTGCTGTCTCTGTGTCTGACACAGACAGATGTAATATTTATTCCTACCCTTCAGACAAATAATTATAGTACCTCTGTAATGCTGCCTCTGTGTGGGAATAAATACCCAGCAGTGTGTGTGTGTTGGTTTACCGACAGACACACACAGACACACGGATGCACGCATGCACACTTTTCAAAGCTGGACCACGAATATCGCACATGAACACTTAACACATGAGCCTGGCAGTCTCAACATGGGGATGTTAGGGCGCCGTCCGCTTCATTCTGACACACATGAAGCATTTGAGGAGCACTGTTCACTTCCTGGTTAAAGAAACCCTCTACAGTAGCTCCTCCGACTAGAAAGCACTTTGTTTATGAAGAAAAGACCAAAACATGTGACACATGAAAGGCAAAAAAGGCCTGTTAGATTAGATCTGAAATGTTTAATGGACTCATCTTCCCATGCAGGGCTGGCTCCTCTGGAAACACAATCACACAAATAATACGCCGCGCAATTTCTTCCTTCCATTGCCTGCGGCCCCAGTGAGCAGGGCTATAAAGGCATGCTGGCTGTGTATGTACTGTATATGTGAGTGCTTCATTCTTCTCCATCTGGCCTCCTCTCGGTTAAATTATCTCTCTATCTCTGGGTCTCCGTCTTGCTGCTTACTGTGTCAACAGGCAGCATTAATGGAGCCGGGGTGATCTCTTTCCCTCTAGCTCAGCGTTTGTCTCGGGAGCCCTGAGCCCCTCTGGAGACATCAGTTCAACCCCCTCCAGCAATACCCCTTGTATAATGGTCTATGTGACCCCCACCATCAATTCCAGTTGGTGGATTGCATCCCAATAAACACCCTGTTTTTTATATTAATTCCAACCGAACCGGCTGGTCTTTGGTACAGTATGGCATGGACACACAGCAGAGCAGCAGATCAAATTGGACTGCATTTGGCTTCCTGTTTTTCAGCTGTGGTCAGGGCTGGAGTGGCTTTTAGTCTTTCTGCTATTTTGACGCAAAGGGCCATTGTCTCTCGGTGGGTTTCCCAGCTGTTACACTCATTGATAATTAGCCTACCTGGTGCCTCGTGCGCGTTCTCTCCAACTGTGCGTTTCCACTCTCCAAATACTGAGTGGGTTTCACGGTTTGTCAACTCAACATGTCTTTTTCTCCTGGCCTGTAACAAATTGCCAGCTGGCGGAATGACAGAACATTATACCAATTTCGATTAACATTTCCCACCACAATCTGAAAAAGGTGAACCAGTGAAACACTTTTATCACCAATATTTTGATGGGAAGGTCCAAGACAAGACTGTCAGCTTACTATGTGGTCAAATGAGAGGTCAAATTACAGTGATTCTCACTGCTGCAGAGCAAACATTACTGCACTAAAAGAGCCTGGCTCAAAATTGTTGTAAAATCGAACCTGTCCTAGCAGGATCGTATGTTATCGTGCTGCCACTCAATGGTGTACTGAAGCAATGCACATTATTTAGGGACAAGATACCTTGTAAATATTCTGTGTTGTACATTTAAATGGGATGGAAAAAGCAAGAATGATCTGCTTTCAATGTAGATTATTATTTCATGTGCCCAAGTCGTAAATAAATGTGGCCTTGTTAATTTTATATAACCACAGGAGATGGTTGAATGTGTCCATCTCTATCTTACAATAGGCTAGCTATTATACTATAGAGATTTTATGACAAAGGGTATTTTATAACAAAGTCCTAAGGCCTAATTGTGTTCTTGGTGACAAAAATTTAATTTCAGACAGCTTGTCAAATTTCTGCACTTTGGGGCCCTGGAATGGTAATGAGAAGTAATGAAGTGTGGCTTATGTAGGTGGAGGATATTTTGAGACTTGGCAGTGGTGTTAATGATGCAAACTGGGTGACATTTTCTAAAGGCCACTGCAGACTTTTCTTAAGATTCCATTATGACTTTTCATTTTTTTTAAGTAAGACAAATTAGCAGCTTTATCATCTGAAAACACGTCAGAAATGTAATGCGCTACTTGCTGGCAAAGTTCTGTTCAAATTCCTATGATCAAGAAGGTAATACAGTATACCCCCTTGCTATGATCAATCAATGCCACCTTGGTTGAACGTTTCGTTGTAATATATTATATATGCAGCAGGGGGCAGTATTATACAAGTCAAAACATGTCTACACCTGGTACCATTGCAGTGATAATGTCATACATCAATGGACTAAATTATAGGGATAACGTTTACTGGATAATGCATGTCACCGTTTGGTTTTGTTCTAGTTATGCAGTGCAACCACAAAATTATAATAATAATAGTAATTTAACCAAACGCAAATAATTTCTTGGGGTTAACACGCCTACATTTGAATAGACCTGTGCTGCTGTATCTGTGTAAACCTCTCTTTTCTACCAGTTCAACCAAGTGTAAAGCATTCAGAAAGATTACGATTCATATTGCCACGATACAAGGATGGCAGCCAAACATAAACTATTAAAGACACTGTGACATGCTACAGTGATCACTTCAGATTATGCACTTCATATTTATTAAAAACCCAATCTCACAAGGGATGCTTTGGAGCAACAACAAAAAAATCCAAGGTCTAAAGTCAGCTCTCTTGTTGTATAAATGTCCACATTGTGATTTTTTTTTTTGGCTCTATAGTTCATGCACCATACCATCCAATAAACATTTTGGGAGAAGCCAAATAATCGAAGGCACCAACTGAAAGTTATGGCTTTGGATCGATATTGCGTACTAAACATTGGGCAAAATACTATTTCTATCCTCAAGAAGTCTAAAATACACAAGTTACATTAGCAAACTAACAGTTTTACATTCTTGTAAAGTCTCAGTTGTTAAAATAATCATCAAATCTTGTGACACGTAATGTCACACATGAAGGTATTTCCTTGTAACTAACGTAACGTAACTTCTTGTGCTTGTGGCTCATTTATTACACATACTCTACTTTTCATGTTGTGAGTAATTTCTGTGTTTAGGCAACCACCTCATAATAAAACCATGAGGAGTTGTCTGTTGCCCGTCAAGATAAGCCGCGCCGAGAGAAGCAGGTTGTGGGAGCGTGTGACAGTGAGGGTTGTGGTCTATCCACAGGCTGAAGCCTGTCACAGCTGACTGTGGGCTCTAGACAGGAAGACACTCCGGACATGGAACATCAGTCCACTGTATATGAGCACCGTATCACGCAATAGACCTCTTTTTCACAGTGACATGGAAGTACTACAGATGAGCGGTAATCTTTCTTCCATACCTGCGAACAAGTCTAATCAGCCACATTAACTCAAAACATATGTGTGGACAGGGACTTTAACAATTCATTTAGACAGGAAAGGAAGAAAGTGTATCCCTCTTTCCAGGTCACTGTGAAAAACACTAATTCAGAGTCTCCAGTCAGCTGTATGTCTTTGGAGGAAAATCCACACACACACACACAGAACACGTATCATGTGAGGGACCCGTTGGCATGGTTACAGGTCATTTCTAGTAACACACCTCTCAGTGATTACTGAGACAGCTTATATTATGATAAAGCAAAACAACTGACAAAACAAGATCACACCTTTATGGAAATGATGCATTCCCACATACAATACTTTACAGTACAGGATCTGATGAAAATGTATGTTCGTGCAAACCAATATTGATGGATGAAGACTTCCTTGAGTTAAGTTTTAGTCTTACATTTAGCTTCAAGTTTTTGTTATGTATTTTTCCATTATATTTTCCCACTCACTCCAGACCTCTGCTTCTATGTCAGTCCTTCATGGGATTTGTTTTTTCCCATTGTATTTCCCAGTCTCTCAAATTCCCTGTCTTTGGCCTGACGCTGGTATCCATAAGTCTAGCTCTACTTTGCAGGGCTGGCACTCTTTTTGTAAGGGTGTTTCTGGGCGATGCCATAGGGCACATGGGCGGCAATGGTGCCCATTTCTGCTGCGCCCTCCACGTGAAACATCTGGTCGTCAAAGTAGATGTGGGGCCGGATCTTCTCCAGCATGGGGCCCTTGGGGGCCCCCGCCAGAAACAGGGCCTCGTCTATCTCCAGGCCCCAAGCTCTGAGCGTCTTTAGCGCCCGGATGCCGGAGCTGGCGGCGCTGCGCGCTGTCACCAGGTAGGTGCGGATGGGACAGTCCAGGCGGTGGCCCTTGGCGTAGAACTTCTTCTGGAGCTTTCCTAATGCCTCCAGGAAGCCCTTCAGAGGCCCCTGCAGTAGGGAGAGGAGAGGAGAGGTGGATGAAACATGACATTTTTCTGAAGTCACTGTACTTTTAACTTTGATTATACTAAAATAATATTATCTGATGTATATACCATGCGCATATTTGTTAACAGCACATTTACTACATAAATATATCATAGAGAGCTATTGTTAAGTTATTTATTATAAACTTTTATTTGTTTCAGTGTTGTTACGTAAGCATATGGTTCAAGAAGCCGTGCTAAAACTGCTTTTCCATTATTCTGACAACACAGTAGAGACGGCAGATTTGAGACTTTTTAAAGATTCAAATCATTTCACTCCGCTCAATAAAAGGGTTTGTTCAAAAGACTCGTTCACCAAGTCGTTTACGGTTTCCCAAAACGTCACTAGTCACTTACAACCGCAATGCCCCGTTATCGTTCAATGAATGAGTCCCCCATTCATTGAACGATACATACATTCTTCCTTGACGTTCAGACTTGAAACAGCATTCGGTCAGAGTTACTCAAGTGAATCGGTCAGTTCTCCCAACCAATGACATGGCCCTAAATATTCACAGCCCGCCTCCAAAGGGAAATTTGCTCATTGTAGAAACAGAAACGTTTCTTTTAAAACTAGGAAAGCCATAGCAGACCTAATGCAGTCAAACGTTAACAAGAGAAACTTTAAACAATGAATCAGTGCACGGCGTTGAACAAATCATTTGGTTCCTTTTGAACGAATCATTTGGTTCCTTTTGAACGAATCATTTGGTTCCTTTTGAACAAATCATTTGGTTCCTTTTGAACGAATCGTTCATGACCAAAACAGCTGTACAACACAGACATGGTTCTTGTCCAACATCTGTGAACGAGCAAACAGAACAAGCAAAGCATGTGCTGACACAGGCCTAGGCCTATGTCATCATCGAGGCCATGTACGTGATCGAGTAGCGTGTCTTCATTTTCTCTCTCATGCTCGAAGAACTTGTCCAGGCCGTGGGCCTTGAAGATGCGCTCGGATTCGTCAGAGAAGAGGACAGCGTCACCGTCAAACGCCACGCGCAGCTGAGTCTGAGAGACCTCCGTCATCTTCTCCGACATGAACATGGTGGCTGCCGCAATGCCTGGGGGGTGCAAGACACACTGGTGTCACAATAATGGATGGCACCGTTCCAGAGCCAAATGCAAGCTGTATGCTAGTTGTATAGAAATGTGTCTTCTCAGTACATACAGTACTGTCAGTTCACACAACAATGCCGGTGTGACATCTTTGAAGCAAATAATTCTAATTTAAGAAATTTCACACTTCCAACACGGTTTGTTATTTTATTTGATAAGATTCCCTGAAACTAGTACATTTGTCTTATTATGTGCTGTACAACAGTCCTGGTAAATGTAGTCCTGGTAAATGTAAAGGAGATAAATAACAGGAAAAAAAATGAAAGGAGAGGTTTTTGATATAACATTACATTGGTCAAAGTACTGGAAAACAACACAGTAAAATAAAAAATACATAGATGATCACCTCCTTCTACCACTGCCTTGCATGGGTATCTTTCTGTGTATTCTATGAATATGATTTATGATAATACTAGTGTGCCCATGGAGGGGTGATAATTACGGATATTCATAAATCAAGCTCGATTGGTTCTAGAGCGCCAGTATGGCTGATTTGACCTACTGGTGTGAGTGTGTTTTGCAGAATATACTGTACCCACCTTCAGACAGTGCCTCTTTGACCTTGTCAGCGTCGGCTGATAGGTAGAGGTTGGTTTGCCAGGCCTTCAGGTAGCCAATAGGACTGGTACCTCCTGTCATGCAAAACCTCTCAATATACAGGTCTGGGGAGAGAAACATGGGACCTATGGGTCACTCTGAGACCACAGATCATCTGGAAGATAAACCGTGTCTAGTTGCATCCTGGCATGCTCTCCATGCGTCGCCCTGGCCTGATCTAAAGACCAGTTAGGAGCTGTCATGTGGATGGGGAGGGGCAGGAGGGGGGCGGGGGGCGGGGGGCTGATAGTTATCATGCCATTAGATGCCAGATGGTTTCTCTGTACTCTTATGTAAGATGAGTTTAAGAGGGCAACCTGTGCGAAAACAGTGTTACAGGAAAAGTACAGTGTATTTGTAATCATTAATGTACATGCACAGATGGCTTCAAACCCACAGTTACAGAGGGAAGTGACTGCCACAAATTTGTTTATATTTGTTTAGAGGCAAGTTTATTTTAAGTCAATATTTATTTCCCTATATTTTCCCTATATATTATATTATAATAATTTAATTTAATTTAATTTAATTTAATTTAATTTAATTTAATTTAATTTAATTAAAGAACCATTTATTCATTTCTGACCACTAGAGAGCAAAGTAGACTACACAGAGCCTGTAGACTCTCTGTCGTTCATAAGATGCTCTTGGCAGAGTTTATTTTGCTCCACCATTGGATTTGATGAGGTCAAAAACTGTCCTATTTGTCACATCATCATTTTAAACCTCGAGACTAGTCCCTCTTTGAGGCCAGAGCGTGGGAGACATGCTGATGGATTGCCCTCCCCATTGAAGTTTTTGTATATTTTCTCTCCATTCATGTTTCCTTTATCTATCTATCTATCTATCTATCTATCTATCTATCTATCTATCTATCTATCTATCTATCTATCTATCTATCTA
>JAODLI010002133.1:0-10738 GCA_027575585.1 Percopsis omiscomaycus
CCCCCCAGGCCAACAGTGGCTGTTAAGAGCTTTGGGAGGGAGCGGCAAATTGAATAGATTCAATAGTGTCCCAGTAAGTGCTGGGGTTGGCTGAGAGGGAACTGGCTTTAAATGGGCCATGCACTATAATGGGCCATGCTTACAGTAGGCCCTACCGCATGTCACTAATCAATCATGCCGTCTCATTTCCATTAATGTAGGGAAAGTTAAATGTGAACACGCACGCACGCACGCACACACAGACGCAGTCCCATGAGAACAAAAGACAGTAGAAATGCACACTGACACATTTCACACACACATGCACACACCCGCGCACACACAGACACACAGACACACACACACACACACACACACACGTTGCGTTCGGTCTCCAGGAGTCATCTCCAAAACAAACACAAGCGGGAACACGCCATGCACGCCAGCACTCGTACAAAACACCCATGCAAGTCGAGCAATGCGGCAGAGATTCTTATTCCCCCCCCACCCACCCACCCCCTCCACACTACTTGGCTGTTTCCATAGCAACAAGCTCCAGTTTCTGGCACTGAAAAGTGGAAACTGACAGGAAGTGTGAGCAGCCTCCAGGGGGCGAACAATCGAAGGAGGCAGCGCAGAGAAATTAGGCGGGTTAGACAGGGGTCCAAGCAGGTGAGATTAGCCAGATTAAGGTGGATTGTACCAGAAAAATCTATGTTTGCATCAGAATGGTGATTTATCTCATTTTTCCTTTACTTATATTTCTCCCTTTCTATACTGTGATGTAATCCAGTGTCTCTTTTCATCTGTTTAGACTTCCTGTGTGCCCCTCTTTATTTAGTTTTGTCAAGGCAGACCATGATTGGAATCGAATATTTAGTGCCGTGTGAGTGAGAGTGAGGCGAGCTCTAGGGCTTTGCTCAGCCTATAGGGGTATGCCATGTAGGTCAAGGGTGCTTGGAGACAGGCCGTTTGCTGCTCACTTCCTTCTGTGTTTGTGTGCCCCATTGTTTTTCTCTGCCAGCCAAAACTCCCATTCACACCCCCAACCGGCTCTGATTTACAACCCCCCCCCCCACCCCCCTCCCAATCCACCATTTCGCTCTCTCATGCTGAACACCAGCCAAAACTTCAATTAAAACCGCAACCCGTCCCAACTTTCTCTCCACCAGCCAACATTTTCATTCAAAGTCTTATTTTCTTCTTCCCTCTCCAGTGAAAGAACTTCCATTCTATCCATCAGTGGGGGTTTCAAGGAAGCTTTATCAATGTCTCGCTGCAATCTTGACAGTGACTGAGGCCATGTAAGAGGCCGCGAATCCTTCAGTCATGAGGAATTATAACCCAAAGCATGGAAAAAACACATTAGGAATGCAGCGCCATGCAACTGTGGCTCGATTATCTGCCGCAAGAAAAGATTTCTCCTCTCACTCCGAATGTGACTGTCTGTTGATGCTGTGGAGAATGTGCCTAGAGGTATTCTGATATCGTACAACTGCTGGCAGTGGCATTGGCCATTTTCGCACCTAAGTCTTGCTTGACGTAGTGCAATATTAATTTCTCCCCTCATTGCCTTCGTATTTCTTTCGTGTTTCACCCATTCTGTCGTCATCACCCTCTTCTTGTTTCAGAGAGCTTGCAATGTGACTGTGCTTTCTTTTTGCATCATTCAGTCACTCTTGGGAGCATCAGCTTACAGCAGTGATTGCACCCCTATCCTTCACCTTGTTTTTGTTCCCCTCTCTTAAAAGTGTCTCTCTTTCAGTGACTCTTCAAAACTGTCTTCAAATCTTATAAAATGAACTGTACACACGTATTTAAAAAACACGTATTTGTCTGTTTGCAGCTCATATGATAATATGAAGAGCATGTAGGAATATAAACATTTTTTATGAGCAGTGGATTTGAACACTGCTCATGTACCTGCGGCAAAGGTAGACACTTGGAAAACCCGATGTTGGCACTCCCTGACAGTTTATGTAATCGTTGTGGATTGAGCAAAGACTGCTGAGACGTGTTTTAAAGTCCAAGGTTGCAAAGGAGAAAAAGCCTTTTCATTACGGGCTTAAACTTCAAAATCCATTAAAAGGTAAGCTCTGCAGCAATGCAGTTCCTCAGGACTTTCTGCAGCACAGGAAAAATCTCACATTCCCTCCAACATGAATCGTACTTGGGTGTACTTTTACGAGTGGTTGAAGTAGCAGAAATCAAATGATCAAAATAAATGTGATAAAAATGCATGTAAATTGAAAACCAGTGTTTGGTGAAGATGATTTCATGAAAAGGTGATTTGAATAAAACAAATCCCTGTTTCCTCATTCATCATCAGTGTTTATCATTTATCATTTTAACACCACAAATGGAAGTAATTCACAACTAGTGGGCAATATGACCAAAACCTGCTATCACTGTATATAATGTTAGCATATCACATTAACAGTATATCAGGTTTGGTTTAATTAATAAATGGTTCATACTGTATATTAAATAACAATCTGATAAAGCCTACTTTCACCTAATCCAGTGATTTAAATATATATGCGGCTCAGCAATGATTCGCGTAGGCCGCCCCACAAGACTCCCCAAATTTCATAAAACAATTATTGCATTGAATTGAGCAAGGGTGGCTGTATTGCCACTTGTTTCAGATGCACATTGTTACAAGCACAATGTGTCCTGCAAGCCTCCAGAATGGCGGAATATGTATCAACCTTTTCAGTTGTTGTTTTGTCATTGTTTTGCTTTATAAAATCCTGCTGTGAAAAGTGCTTTATGAATAATGAACGCTCTGTGTAGAGTTAATTAGACCTGAGTTCAGACTGAATGAAGAAAATATATCTTGTAGCGTCGTGATGCCTCTCATTGAGTTGTTTTGAGTTTTTCTTGTATTTCTTCCATCGCATGACTCCTACACCTCCTGCGAGTCTCTTTATATTCCTCTGGGTTTGTTTTTCCTTTTTAATCTACACCAACGCTTACTACCGCTGGATTTCTTTCCCCCTCTCATGTTTACCTTCCTTCGAACCTTCATGGGACTCCCAACGAGCCCAATTCTTCTGACCCCTTGTACCCCGGCCTGCTTCCCGCCTTTCCAGAGGAATGAACAAATTTGATGATCGATTCTCTCCCCATCGCCAACACACACACACACACACACACACACACACACACACACACACACACACACACACACACGCACACACACACACGCACACTCAGAAGAATCTCCTCAGCGTAGCTGCCTGCCAACCAATTACCACTCCGCCTCAGGAAGCCAACCCTGGTGTGTGTGTGTGTCCACCACCTCTGTGCCTGTCCACCCCTGTCTCCTGCTACCCACCCACGGCTTAGACCACTGTCCCTCCATTAACTTTAATTACTCACTGCGCCAATATCCGACCCCCCACATGGCCAGCTACCTTGATCGTTTTATTTTCCTCCTGCCTCCAACAGCAGTTTCTGCTTCCCCAACTTGTTCACAATTATTGCCTTGAGTTTCCAATCTTTCCAGTGTTTTCTATTTTTTATTTTCTTTGCTGGATACTTTTCATCTGCCCCCTCTACATCTGCCCCAGCTTGTCTAGTCCCAGCAGAGCGAGCTCCCTTGTCCTCTAGTTGTTTTTCTCCGCTTTAATTAAGGGCTCTCGCATGTGAACAGCAATTTCTCACTGCAGTTGGGGTCGTCTTCCGGAGTACAGCGCAGCCGTGTCCTGTGCTCCCCGTTAAATACATACATGTATCACAGTAAACACCCAATGGTTTCTTCTTCATTTACCCTAATGTCTTCTTATTTTTTACCCAAAGGAAAATCTAATGGCCCTTCCCTGTTTGTTATTCAGTGAATCCCCAGCCCAGGGGCTAAGTAATAACATTTTAATTAATCGGTATTTGTGTGGAGCCATATTTGTTTTTTATGTACGTATTGACTAAGGGGCTATGTGGTTGTGTGGTTGCCGAGTCCTGAGTTGTTGTTTTTTTCGTGGGCAGCTCTGAACTTTGTCCAGACAGGGCTAACCAATCCCGAATTCCCCCCAAAACAGTTATTCGGCAAGTTATTACACAACCGATGTTTGTGCCAGAAACACGAGGGGCTCTCACTTGTTGAAACAGGACAATGGCGAGGAGGCAAGAAAAATTAATGGCTATGTAGATTTTCTCTTTGTATCAGTGTAGAGACATGTTCTACGAAATGGCTTTTTAAACCTCAAGGTCAAGAGAGACAGCAGTGAACAGCTGCTGTGGACTGCTCTGCTGCCACACACACATACACACGCACGCACACCTAATTAAGAGATCTTCTCAAAACCTTAGGGGCACGCACAGTTTTGGAGGTTGAAAGCAACATCTTAGAGCTGTAAGCGTTTTAGCGAGCCACGAGTGAGCAAGACGTTGTCCGGGGGGGGTTGCTGAGTGTACTGTACTTCTGTACTTCTAATCTTTCCATCTCTCTGCCAACTGAAGCTCCCCAGGTCCTTCTGACAGCTCTTTGTCCAGAGATTAGACCCCCCCCCCCCAAAAGAGCCATGTTCAGCAAAACCTTAGCCTTTTCATACAGGTGTCAGGTTGTGTTAACAGCACAGCCCTTATTTGTCCCATTCATCTCTGGTGTTTTTGACCTTTGGTCCTCTATCTGAGCATCCTGCATCCTCCCCGTGACACCTCACCTCAATTTGCTGCTTCGCAACCACTATGCCAAGACTTCAAAGTTTCTGTGATTGGTGTGACTACCCCCCTCATCCTCCTGCCCCCCTACCCCTACGTTTCAAAAGTTCCCTTTGAAGTAAAAGTTCAGTTGAGAACATTTTACGAGTAACTTATTTCCCACCCCTTTCCTTGATTTTCTATTGATTCCCCATCTGTTTTGGTCGGAAGAAGAAGGGGGAGAAAAACAGGAGGAGAAAGATGGGTGGATGTAATCATGTCCTCCTGTGGGGTTGTCGGTGGAATGGGTTTTGGGTGAAAATCAAATTAACCAATTCTCCACCAGCCTTTGCAAAAGAAGTGAAATACTAATACTGATTGGGTTTTTATAGTTTTTTTCTCTCTAAAGATTCAAATTTCCCTGCAATTTTTTTGCTCTTTTTTCCGTATTGAACTTGCAAATTCTTTGACCGCAAGGAGTTGGTTGTTATTGGAAATCATTAAAAGACATCAATTTTTTAGCTCAAGGCCAAATTCAGAAATGATTAAGGCAAATATATGTATCCAGAATAGGTGCTGAAACCTAAAGCTGCTAAACCTTACCCTGCAGTAACTTGGCAGATCTTTTATATAGTCACTGCAAAGAATACTTTATATACAATTGTGACTGCAGCACATTGCTGGCATAGGAGGAAGTCAGAACGATAAAGACTGTACTATGTATTCATTATAATGCCAAGGCAGACGGTGGAGATAGCGGGAAGCGTCGTCCCAGAGTCTCTCAAATCAGTATCCCAGATGCGTTCCCCTCGAAAAAACACAATCAAATTGACATGCCGTTCATGGCCGTGTAATCAGGCAAGCCAGTCATTAATTATGGTAGTGTAGTAGACCTCAAATCCTCAATCCACAAATGGCACAGCTGCATGCGGTGTTTCTCCACTGGGTTCTACGCACTGTAGAGCGTATTCCATCCAGTGCTCTCCGGCCGCTCATCCTCCATGGCTTTGGCCAAGCGTGCAGATGGCAAATGGACAGAGGGTGCCCTGACGGCCCCTTTACTCCCATGTCTTATTCATGAGCGCTGGCCCGCGCCCATGCCTCCCCCCCGTCACACACCATGTCAGAAACACACCCCCACCCACACACACACTTCCCCACCCGCCACTAACACCCCCATGACATTTTCACTTTATGTGCCGCCGCACTTTATCCTGCCTAGCAAGAAGAGTGATAATATTAAGAGCCAGCCGTAACGGCGGGGAAACACTCGGTGGAAATGTAATCCGAAAGCGGCCCGTCCGCAAGGCACTCCAGAGCTATAGTCACTGGCGCTGTCTAACGCACAGACACACAGTGAATATGGTAATGTGATTACTGCTGTTTTCTCACGCGGGCGGCGCATCGCTGAGGAGAATGAAATGTTGTGGTCAGCCTTCAGGCCTTCGATGGGATGGGGGCACGCCCCTTCCGAGCTGCTCATGAGGAGCGGAGAGCGGAGCTAAGCAGAGGGGGTGGGGGTTGGTGGGGCTGGGTGATTACATGGACCCGTGGTTTTAACAACGATACAGTAGCTCTGACTTCCCAGGCAAATATGACATCAGTGGTCTGACATTAAGGATGAAATGTCTGCTGGGTAATACCGCTGCAGTGAAGCTAGTGAAGTCAATTTGGTAATAAAGTTGTATTGAACACTGTGGTATTTTCTTGAAGGCTTGATCGTTTGCCACGTGAAAGTATTGGTTATACATTGGCGTTGCCATAATTAACAGCTCCTGTTTCCATACCGCTTTGTTAGATGCGCACGATCTCAAATGTTACCAAGGTAATGTTGAGCACTGGAGCACCAGTTTAACACTCACCTCCTTAATTTAAGGTACTCTCAGCAGGTTGCAGACTATTTTCTGAATTGAGGATTGGCCCCTTTATAGTAGCTGTATCTTTTTAAGATCCGGGGCAGGTTCATTGAGGATCAATTGATTGATTAAATTTTAACGAGACGCCAGTGATGGGCTCTCCACTGCGTTTAAACACACAATCCATCATTAGCATGGCATTCTTTCTACAACCTCTCCTCTGCTCTATCCATCTCTTCGTCCTAACTGGTTTTGGGAAGGGGAAATTATCTTCTGATTAAAATTTAATTAAAAGCCATTTAACTTTTTCTCCTTCTAAGTCTCTCTCTCGCTCTCCCTTTAATGCCCTTAGATGTTAACAGAAACAACTTTCTCTTCCATTTGAGGAGCTTCGTTTTCTGGTTGCCAAGGAGTCATTTGACCCCAGAGTGTTAGGGTTTTCTCCACTTCCTTTTTATTACACCTATAGATCAGAGTGATTAAAGCGGGGGGGAGGAAAGAGCTTGTAAAAATGAAAAGGAGCTCTTTTTCCCGTTGCCGCGGACAACAACTGCCTTCCGGGAATCTGAATGGAGAACTATACTGCCTCACCAGCTACCCACCAACTTGTAGCTTGGTGTTGCTCCACCCTAGCTTCAAAATCATGGGAGCAACACTGGGAGTCAACTTTAATCCACTTATCTCATTGATTCATCCAGCTCCAGTCCCCCTGTCCCTCTGACTCTCTCTCCAAGGCCTGGAGATCATATCTTTGGCTTTGTCCCCCCGAGGTGTTCCGTGTGGCCTGGATAATTTGCAGCCCCATGGGTCAAACTGCAGAGTCACGCCGGGGTTGCGGTAAGACTCTAGCCTATCAATTAGACCCTCCCTTACCAACCCAGACCCGCAGGGTCTCACAATGACAGATTGGTAATTGAATAGTTGATTCCCTTTAATCAGCATCAGTGCACCAGCTCCCTCCCTGCGGTAGTGGAGCGCGTGTGTGTGTGTGTGTGTGTGTGTGTCCTGTATACTATTTCCCAGTCCCCCTTAAACCAACCTGGTGTCCAAGACTCCCTCTAAGGAACACCTATGGTGGTGATAGCAGGAGCGTGTCTATGTGTGTGTGTGTGTGAGTGTGTCCGTCCTCTGGCTGTGCCACTGTGCCTTAATGGCCCGTGCAGTGCCAGGGAACAGGGTGTGTCACGGCATCGTGACCAACGGCCTGGGCAGCCCAACCACTGCCAAAGCCTACTCCCTGGCCAGGCCCTACACACACACACACACACACACACACACACACACACACACACACACACACACACACACACAGATGCCAAAACTCTCACACAGGCAAATATACAAGTATACAAAGACACTGCATGCACACGCACACGCTATCATCTTCATACACGCATACCATACGGCCTCCACACACACATTCACACGCACTATAATACACGTCTGTGCATGCACATCTTACTGTATGTACACAGTCAACATGCATGCATGAAGACCGACCTGCCTTTTTGTCATTTTGTCAAAGACGGTGCCATGCAAAAATACAGACGCACAAACACACACACACACACACACACACACAAACGTGCACACGCAAAGACACACACTGTACGCAGATGCACAAAGAGCCATGCACATAGCGCCCCCCTCGTCCCTGTGTGCCTCACTGCTTAGCGCCCACCCAAAGTGTTTACATGGCTGCCGAGGCCTCATAATCAATTTATGTGTCGGCATGGGCAGGGAGTGTGTGTGTGTGCTGAAAACAGGGGAGTTATGGGTATGCGGATGAGCGTGTGTGTGTGTGTGTGTGTGTGTGTGTTCTTTTGGTGACAGCGGCAGGAAGAGGCGTGCGCGTTGTAGATGAAAAACAGAAACTGCCTGTTTCTGTTGGTATCTCATCGTGTGTCTGTGTGTGTGTGTGTGTGTGTGTGTGTGTGAGTGCGCGCTACCTCCAGGGCAGCGATAGGGGCACTTGAAGACAAATAGAGGTCCTGGGCCAGGTTGTAGTCATTTAAGAACATGGCCAAGTGACCCGCCAACAAACTCCTGTCCTCTATACCCTGAGAGAGAGAGAGAGAGAGAGAGATTAAATAATACATTTATATATATTTGCAATATGTGAGCTACTCACGCATATTCTATGTGTGCGTGTGTGTGTGTGTGTGTGTGTGCGCTACCTGGACGTCCTGCAGGGACATGACCATGCCTACGCTGCCATTCATGCGGAACACTCTAATGGCCAGCTCCACCTCCATGTGGACCAGACAGGCCTTCCCCATCTCCGCCCAGTCTGCCATGCTGCCTGACGTCTTACAGAGGTCCCACGCCTCAGGGAACCTGCACCGCGCACGCACACACACACACGCACACACACACACACAGACGCAGAGAGTAAGCATTTTGCTCTCAACTGTGCCTCTTGTTAACTAGTATTAATACTAGTATTAATATCCTAGTTCCTAATTGCAGTACATCGTACTGTGATGTGTAGAGGTGAAATACGGCTGAAGCTCTCCCAAACATTAGGAAATTCTGACTACAATGTAATAGTCTTCAAATAGAATATGAGTTCATGGCCTCAATTGGTCGGCATACCCAATAGGGAGGGGGAAGGAAATACGTTTTACACACCTGAAGACTGTATGTTTAATTAGCTTGCGCACCTAATAAAGGAATGAAACTAAATCATTTAACTAAGAAAATATACAAAAAACTATTATATAAACCACCTTATTTTGAAGTGCAGTAAAGTAAAATGGGTTTGTGGGCGTGCATATCTAAGGCTGACTGATGTCCCAGATGTGTGAAACTGTAGTGCAAGTGGATGATATGAGACAAGCTAATAAATATTTCACAAAGACATCCATAATGTAGCCTTTCTCCCCCGGTGTGATGACGAAACATCTCCCCAACCACAAGCTCAACAAAATGGCCGACCTCTTAAGCTCCAGGGCCTGGGCTAGCTGCCTGCTGAGCTCCTCGGCAGCCCAGGGGCCGGGGGGGGGTTTGAGGAAGCTGTGCGAGCTCAGGGAGACCTCGCTGGTCTTGCCGCTTGGCGTCTGACACGTCAGCTCCCCGTCGTACAGCAGCAGAGGCTTGTGGGAGAACGGCAGCGCAGTGCTTCCCACCAAGACCCCCCGAGGGCCTGCAGACAAGAGGTGGTGCGACGTGATTGGGTGTATTGATCGATATGAACAAAGAAAGGAGGAGGGGAGCGAAAGGCTCGATGGAACAGGGTGTGCATGTGTTCCTACCGTATACGGTGGTTTTGTGCAGCGCGTAGGTGTAAACCTTGTCGTCGTCGTACGCCACGAACACTCCTCGGTCGGCGGGCCAGTTCTCCCACAGAACCCCTGTGATGGTCGGGGAGAAACCGGGCAGCTCGAAGCAGGAGTCTGCCGCCTAGAGAGAAAGAAACACACACACACACACACACACACTGAGAACTTGTTTTATACATTTATTAAATGTCTTTGTTTATCCATGTACCGGTATGTATATTTTTTATGTTCACTTGGTCAAAACATGTTAAGAACTACTCCTTCATTATATACTGGTATATTTATTTTTGTCTGCGCTTTATAAATAAATTTAATTATACATTTTTATGTGTGTTTTGAAGGTCCCTTATCATAAAATTCCAGTTTTCCAGTTGGGTTAGTAGTGTAGTCTAAAGGGGCCTTGAGAGGACTGGACTAATGTTGAAATCTGTCCAACATATCACTGTTTAAAACAAGCCAGTCGGATTTGGCCCCAATTGTGACATCATTTCTGGATTGCAATAATCGTCTCTGACTTATCCTCCCACGCCCAGTCAGAGAGCCAATCAAGTTTGGGCATGTTAAAAGAAACTGCAACAGCAACTGAAAAAGAATGTTCAGCTTGAAAAAGACAACTGAAAACTGGAAATTGGAATCAGTTGGTATCACTACTTTTCAGAGAATGCTGTGGAAGTTCTAAATCCTTTTTCTGCATAAACTCAGTTGAGCAGTACACGTGAGCGCCTGTGCCACGTGCACACTGTGTACTGACGGTGCCAGGGGAGAGGAGGAAGCCTCCGTTCTTGTGGTCGATGAAGATGAGTCGGGTGCCGTTGGGGTCGGGGAACACCTTCCTCACGGCCCCCGAGTGGCTGTAGCTGTTCACCGTCTGCCAGTCCTCCAGGAACACACACACCACATTGCCAGTCTGACAGAGAGAGAGAGAGAGAGACAGAGAGAGAGACAGAGAGACAGAGAGAGAGAGAGAGAGAGAGAGAGAGA
>JAODLI010002134.1:0-10736 GCA_027575585.1 Percopsis omiscomaycus
CACACCCTTAACATATTTAAACCTTAACTGTTTACCTAGCACTAACCATATCCCCCTAACCCCAACCTAGACTAATTTCTAGAACTCCAGCAGCAAAGAAAACAGAATATGAAATGGTGGCTTAATGAAAGATGCAACTGCAGTACAGATTGCAGTTGCATACCATGAAATGAAGTGGCCGCCAATTTGCATATTGAACTACCACTAGAGGTACTTGGTATTGCAGGGTCCTGTAGCTTGAGAGACAATAAGAATTTGAGAAAACGTGTGCATAAACGTGCATGTGTTTAAATGTATTTACAATACAGTATACTGCACACTGTTGGGCCAACACCCTGTTGGGCCAACACCCTGTTGGGCCAACACCCTGTTGGGCCAACACCCTGTTGGCAGTTTGTGGTTTGTCCCTCCTCAGGCCACTGTCAGTATGTACTCACCACTGCTGACTGGGAGCACCACACAAGCCTTGCCGTTTTGGAGATGTTCCGACCCAGTCATCTGGCTGTGACCGTTTGGCCCTTGTCAAAGTCGTCTTTCCATTTCTTCCGCACTGACTGCGAGAACCGAGTGTTCGCGTACCATCTCATACTGTATATTCCAGACCTTGACATGCACCGTTGTTACATGATTATCAACAGAATTTGTTTAGTCTGAGTTTACATCATCTTATGGCTCATCGGTGTATATATACTTGTGCAGGTATGGGCTGTATATACAGTATAGTGAGTATACTACAATTTAAAAGTTTGGAATCACTTGAAAAACTTGGTTTTCTATGAAACCACATTTTTTGATTTTTATCAATCAAATAAGTTGTAAAAGGAAAATTAAATATAGTCGAGACATTGACACGGTCGGAAATAATTGACGCTTAAATTAACAATTTTGTGCTTCACACTTTGCTTTCATTAAAGAATCCTCCATTTGCAGCAACTACAGCCATGCAGACCTTTGGCATTCTAGCTGTCAAAATTGGTTCCAATCAAACGGATGGCGTCAAGCACTCCTCAAGCATCCTTTCATTGGATCTGTGCCTCACAAAAGTTCTTCTCTGTGATCTAAATAGCTCAAACTTAGATTCGTCTATCCATAACACCTTTTCCCTAGTCATCCTAAGTCCAATGTCCGTTGTTATCCTTTTCTTTTATTAGCCAGTTTCAGGCTTTTTCTTTGAAACTCTGCCTAGAAGGACAGCATCCCGCAGTCACCTATTAACTGTTGATGCTGAGACTGGTGATTTGCGGGTATTGTTTAACAAAGCTGCCAGCTGAGGACCTGTGAGGGGTCTGTCAGGGTTTCCAATGATAAATTAGTCTTTTAACAAGATAATTTGGAATTAGCTAACACAATGTGCCATTGGAACACAGGAGTGATGGGGGCTGAAAATGGGCCTTTGTACACCATGTAGATGTTGCATATAAAACAGTTATTTCCAGCTATAATAGTCTTTGCAAATTTGCAAAAATAACAATGTCTAGATTTATGCTTCATTTATTTCCATTGAAAAATATAAAATTTTCTTTATAAAACAAGGACATTTCTCAGTGATTCCAAACTTTTGAATGGTAGTGTATATGTGTGTGAGTAATGGTGCATCAGAGTGAAAGCTACAGTTGACAGCCTGGAGCCTCAAACTTTGTTTCGGGAGCTAAATATGGTAAGGACAGCCCCTGGGATTCATTAGCCATGGGTATTCCAGCGATAATACTGTCAGTGTATTCCATTTTATGACAATATGATGAAATATATTCACACTTCTAAAAGTTGTGTAAGTTGTCTGAAGTCAAGCAAACAGGTAGTTTTCTAAAGATGCTTGTTGAAAGTCTTATAATTTGCCGTTTGTCTGCAAGATTTCCCTTAAGCTTTTTGCTATGAAGGACCTATCATTTGGCTCTATTGTTATTCAATAGGATAGATAGGATGTTCTAGATTTACAGAGAGAAATGTACTGTTTTTGAGTCACGCTTCACTATAATGAAAAACAGGAAAGCACTAATCAACTTTACGATTCCCCTGTGGAATCGGACCCAAGAGCGGACACTGAAACCGCTGGCAATCTGCAGAGATAAAGTAAAAAAAAAAAACGAGTAAAAAAAAAAGCTCCACTACCGTAGACTACAGGCTCATGAGTGTGTGCTTTCAGGAGAGGGGGGCTCATAGAAGCGTACATCTACGTCGTGTAAATGAGCAGTTGCTGTTGTGTAATCAAAGACAGCAACTTTCCTCTGACGGAAAAAGAGAACACTTTAGTTAAGTGCTTTCTGCTTAAAATTGACTTAATAGTTACATTTAGTTTTATTTTAGTTCTAGTGTGCTTGTTTGAGTTTATTTATTTATTTTAGTTTTATTTAAATTTTAGTAATTTTATTTTGTAATTAAAAGGAAGTGTGGGGGGGAATAGTCTTGACACATTGTGGTCAAAATTGGTGAGTAAAGTCCGGGCAAGGTGGCACACAGACACTTGCTAACTTAAGGTCACAGCAATAAGCAGGAGTAATGCCATATGGAATCTAACATCGCCAGCACCAAATTAGTATTTGTCCTCAATTGGGTGGAATCCTAGCAAAGGTCAGCTATCCCTCTCATAGACGTTGTCAAATGTAGATGGCCTGGTCAAAATAGTGCCAGGCATTAGTATACGGAATATTCAGTCACGTGCACGTACACACACACCACCACCCACACAAAATGAATTGTCATTTACCCAGTGTAATGACTCATAGCGGAGATCATAATGCTGTCTGCCTGTGTGTGTGTATGATTAATGTGTAAAGGTCAGAGAGAAACCCTAGTGATGCTCTGTCTTGCTTGTTTCACCATAATCTGGGTGTCTGTACATGGCAACACAACAACAACACAGGTCTCTCTCTCTCTCCACATTGCCTAGAATTATTTACAACATCTGCCATGGCCCTGCTTGCTCAGAAACCAAATGTGTAATAAGTCAGTATTCCATTAGTCCAAACCTGAAAAGCACATATCCACATAGTTGCTAACCTATTTTCAGGGTGCACACATGCATGTGCGTATGTACTTTTTTTCCAATTGTGCACTTGGGATGCGTTCAGACTGAATGGTGGAGCTGCTTTTGCTGAAGGGAGCACCTCTAAACAAAGGGATTTCACTGTTCAGTTATTATGTATGACATTACACTACATAAGACATATAGGGCTGTAGTCTAGGCATGTTTGCAAATTTCCCGGCGTGCCATTACATTGCTTGCGCTGATATGGGCGTAGGGGCGCAGTGCTGGTTTGGTGTCAAATAAAACCGTCTCCGCATGTCTTAGCACAGGAGTTGTGTAGTCGTTTTCAGGCTTTAAATCATACACGCCAGTTTTGAGTATGTTATGTTGGCCTATTTCGTGAATAATTTAATAACTACTTTTAACTAACTACTATCCTTTTTTATCCCAAAACAAAATATATACACGTGTATCATTGTGGTTTATTAGAGGTGCCATATTTACGTACTTGGTGACTGTGCACCTCCCAAACAAGGTCATCAGTTTTGATAGTTTCCTCTTGGGAGAAGCTTTTCTGCCGGTCTGGATTTTCAAATTGTCAGTTCACCGAGACAAGAGAGTGTGCTGCTGTTAAAGGGAATGAGAGGAGCTGATTTGATTGGCCATAATTGAGGACAGCCCCCACCACTCCCACTGAAAATGTATTCACTCTAATCCAACCCTTTTACAACTACGCTGCAGTTGCGCCCGCTTACTGCCATCCGGAAATCAGCAAGTATTGGCCACACCTTAGATCGGTTTGTGCCATGGACTTGCGCTGTGCGCCTTGACTGGGAATCCAGGGCCCATAAACTAATGTAATGTTACTACATTTATACTTATTGTGCTTTTAACAGATTAATTTCCAACATAGTTCTGTTGTTTCTGCTGTCAGAATTATTGTTGCAGGCCTAATAAATAAAGCCTAATAAATGTTTTTTTTGGTCTATTTATTTATTTATTTATTTATTGCGGATGAATTTGAGAAAAAAGGTTGATACAGCCACATGACAGCCCCCCATGACACGCTGAACCACACACACACACACAGAGTTACACACACACACAGAGTTGTCTCTGTAAACTCATATAGTCCTCTGTAATCTTTGTCCTAATGACACAGCCCAGTGGAGCCCAACGGCTTCAGCACGGCTCCCAGAATGTTCCCTCTCCAACCAGAGAGAGTGCACTTGGTTGTCCAGTCCTCCAGGTATACATTAAACACTCAACATAGGCCTCGATAAGGAAACAAGCATCTTTTGTCTTTTCATTCCACAGAGCCTCCTCTCTTTGGTTCCTAATCACCCTGTGTACAGAACCTCAAGAGACATTAGGAGGGGAACAAAAAAGGTAGAGAACGAAATCATGGTTATAGAGAGGTTACAGTATATGTAGCAGGACTATAAATAAGTACATTCAACTTAAATCTCTTGTTGTTTTCTTGTATTTTTTATCTTTTATATGAAACATTAAAAAAACTATTTATTTAATTTTGGTTTATAAAGTTTCAGGATTTTAACCTTTGACCTTCTTTTACTGAAGTCGGATACACGCACAGCGTGATCACCCCTCAGTTTGCACTAGGCATGCTGAGGAGATGTGAGTCCCTGCCGAGTGATACACATTTCAATGTCGTTAAAACTCATTTAAAAGTAGTAAAATGAACATAAATATTGTTTACAACTGGCGAAATGCCTTATGTTTATTTTAATTTGTGAATGTGAAGTTAATGTCAGGCAGTAGGTTATAAGGAAAGGCTAAAGTTAATCATACTGTGACACAGTTTAGCTGCTGCATTTTGTTTTTTCTTTTTACAATTATTTCGAAGAGAATAAATGTGTTGGCCAGAATAAATGTGGTGGCCATGTCCCTGGTAATTGAAACACCACACAATGCAGAGTTAGGCCAGTAAGGAGGGACAGGTTACATAAAGACGTAGGGATCTTTGCATGGTCTCTTTAACTTCCTAAAGTCAAGTAAATTCATGTCTCTCTGCATCTATCCATCTATACATCTATCTGACCACTTACATCTTTGCAGATGCCTGCTGTCAAGAGCAAGGCCAAGCTATTTATAGACAAGTAAATTGAACTTTAAGGACGCCACAGACTAAACAGAAAATGTTCTTGCAGGGCGGTACAGGATATTGGAGGAGAAATGTAGATATTTCACTCCCTTCTATAATGCCTGCAAGCAGCTGTCTGCATCGTGATGGAGTTTTAAAATCGAATTATAAAAGATACCTTCTCCTTTTTGACTTTCCCAAGTACAGAAAGTTAAATGTTGAAACTTAAGAGTGTAACAGAATATAAAGTCAATCCATCTAAAGTCTAGCCTGTGGTGAAAGAGATAGTTATGTAGTTAAATCAACTTAATGGAGGATCGCATCGCAATAACCTTGACAAGGGAATGGAACTACCTTCCACTGTGAATACAAATGGCGAGGATAAGCACCTCGCTGATAAGACAGATGCTCATCTGAAATATACTAATAACTTCAAGGTGATACTTTGCACTGGGACATCATTTCCAGTTGTTTTATAGACCATTTCTTTCAAACTTTGGCATTTATAATAAATAGTAAATTGGGAAATAATACACCTTCAAAGGACACACGTTGATTTGTCACTGGAATTGTGTATGAATAAGCATGTAGGGGAAACTAGTTTACAGTAACAATGATTCAGTTTGAAACACCATGCTGCCGATTGGCTCACACTCTCTATACCTCCCTCAACAGAGATCATAGGCTCACACTGTTCCCTAGATTTAGAACAAGCGTCAAAGGTGACATGACTTACTGCTGAGCTAGTTCTCTTCAGCTGTCAAGTGGAAGAGAAGGAAGCTCTGTAGCGAACCCACTGACCAATGTTAAAAAGTAAGTTAGCAGTAAAAAATAAATAAATAAATATCTGTCTTTGGTTACATGGCTTAAAATTCTGGCCACACTCATACTATCCATTATATCAGAGGAGGTATGCTGCCTACAATTCCATTAGCGGACCATGTTTTAGTGGTGGGCAGATCAAAGTTTTGGAAGTTAGTGTGCCAGTTTCCTCTATGCAGGCAGAGACCAAAATGGACAGTTTGTAAGCACAGACAGTAAGCCATCCCATCGGTTTCAATTGCGCTGAAGAGTCATTCGCTCTTAACACTGGCGCATGGTGTTGATAGAAATTTCTGAGCTGTGGAGTCCAAGGTAGGGAATCTGACTAGGCATAGTGTGTATTTACGACACTCCGACGTGGTTACGCTTTACTGCTTTGCCGTATTCCGTATTCTGTGTCTGACCAAGTACCATGCAGTATCGGCCCCATACGAGTACCAACGAGTAGTATTGGTGCATCTCTACTGCTAATAC
This sequence comes from Percopsis omiscomaycus, assembly GCA_027575585.1. NCBI lineage: Eukaryota > Metazoa > Chordata > Actinopteri > Percopsiformes > Percopsidae > Percopsis > Percopsis omiscomaycus. The sequence continues at coordinate 6,366 of JAODLI010002134.1, forward strand.
CATTCAGGTCACGCCATTGCCACCAACATACACAAATAGCACACGTTTATGATTAGTCAACTTCCCTTCGTAGCTACCCTGGGTATCTTTCTCATGACTGGCTGTTTGACGAGGTTGGTGACAACTGCAACCATACATACAGTATTAAAACAATATTGTTTGGCTAAAGCTGTGATTAATTTGGATTCCAGCAGTATTTTGATTTCAAAAGGGTAAGCAGTGTAATGACAGATGCAAGATATTATCACGATTACCTCAGTGAAGGAGGGGGTTAATGCTGTGTGCTTAACATCAGTTTAAATCAGGGAACACCTGGCTTAACAGGCGCGAACAAAAAGGTTCTTGGCATTAGCATCAGCAGATGCCAATTTCAATTTCATTCTTATTTCGCCAGAGGAAGCCATTAGAGAACAATTTAGCACTCATTAGACTGTCACAGAAGAAAGATATAGGTGTAGAAGGTATCGGTGGGTGTCTTTGAAACAGCAGTCATTAAAAGCTTTTATCTTTCCTTTAGCTAAAATGACAAATTATATGGAAAGACACTGAAAAAAGGGTGATGCTGTCACCTTTCATTCCAAGGGTTTTGGCTCGTAATTAAAGCTTTGACATCTGAAGGATAAAATAAAGAGTTTTCCGGTGTCTCATATAACACAAGCATGGTTTTTTTCCAGCAGATGTCAAACTTATAGTACATGTTTTATGGAAAATATTAATTTTAATTGCTAATTATTATTGAAATTGGTCTTCCCATGACTTCAGTGAAACAGTATAACATGAGACCACTGGAAAGTATAATATTGTTGGCGATGTGACCAGAGTGGCCACTAATTTGTGAACCTATGCAACTTTAAAGCAACATACAGTAATGTCACATAACCTGCTGTTTGTTTGGCAAACATATAATTGTCAGTGTCAGTGAATCTAGGTGATGATTAAGTATGTTTCTGTGCCTTCTCCGTCCTGCTGTTAACTTCCCTTTCAGAGAAGCATCATTCCTCATCCAAATTATTTTTCAGTGTAACTAGCCCGACGCTGTGGTTCGATAATGCACCAAGACACCTCTCCCAATGGATGTAAGGATTAATGATCTGTGTAATGGCCTTGTTTTTACCAATGCAACTGTGCTGGGAGATGTAGGTCCTGACGTCTTCGCCCTGTGATCTGACTAACCGTTGCTAGTTTAACACGGAGAATTGTAACAAAAATACAAAAATAAAAAATGAATAAAAATAGTATCAAAGCTTGTCACTGAGTTACATAAAGACGTGCTACTCCACAAACACACAGACATAGACATACCCACAAGCTTACACACACACACACACACAAGAAAAAGTAACCCCATAACCAAAAGTGCATGCTATCAAACGAACACACACACATGTATATAGAAACGCACTTATAGAACACCAGTCATTCCTGGATATTGGGCTAGGTTCAACACCAACTCGATGTTTTCACATTCCTATTGATTAGTGGCTGACAGAGGAGTTGGAGATCCAGCGAGGCGAGTGGCGAGAGGCCTTGTGGAGTGTCCGCTGGCGTTGATCTGCCTTGATGCAGATCAGAGCCCACTTACAGGATTAAAGGGAGAGGAGAGAGAGAGAGGAGATTCCTGAAAGCCATTGCTCCCTCCATACGCTTAAAACACTCTCACACACACACACACACACACGCGCACACGGGGGAGGCTTCACAGGCCGACTCACTACGCTCAGCATGAAGACTGAGAAGTGAAGAGAGATGGGATCAAAGCTTTTCCTCTTTCACTTTATACTCTCTCTCTCTGACTCAGTTCTCCTACTCGGTTTCTATCTCTCTATGTACTATTTGCTCAGTATATGTATATGTGATTATATGTTAGAACAATATTACAATATTCATAGGACTGTACCTCTATCATATTGGACATTGTGTGTGTGTGTGTGTGTGTGTGTGTGTGTGTTGGAGGGGGGGACACACAAAACCTCCCAGTTCAAATATATCTGAGTTTCACACATCGGCTAACCAGTATAACACTGCGGAGAGGCCATTTCTGGCTCCGTATATTTCAAGATTGTTGAAGGTATGTATTGAGACATTAGAGCATTAGATCACCTCCCAACAGAAGTTTTTTTCAGTCTGTTAAATCTGTTTTTATTCTAAATACTTCTATATTCTATGTAAATGTTTGGGAACTGCCATGGCTAAAGTACAACACTAAATTTGATGGAAAGCAGAATGACGTTTGTATACTTGAACTTATATTTTTATACTTGTACTTCTGTTTATTATAGCCAACTGCCATTGCAGATTTTGTCCCATTTGGTTTGTTTCCATTTCAGGAACCGCTAAAAAAGTATCTATTATGGTGGATCTCAGAGTTTTTGTCTCTGGGGTTTAAACTGTTGTGAGAGAGGAGACTGCCTGAGTTTTTTTAAGGCCATAAACTGTGGTGGAGGGATCTATTTATAGATCAAACACAGAAAACAAACTACAACAACAAAAACTACAGCCTAATCCTCATCTGCCTCATCAAAACTTCACTGGACAGTGTGGACAAAATGTATTAGCCCTGTCCACTTCATATGCACTCACATAAATGTGCACTCCCGGAAGTAATATTCTATACAGATGAGGTTGTTGTGGTAATTTTAGCCAGTGCACTGGGACATATGGGCTATATCCCATGAGGGGTTCCCAAAGCATTTGAAACAAAACACAAACTGAACTCCAGTGTCTCCTTAAGGTGAGGGTGAGGTGGGATCGAATGGCTCCGGTGAGGATTTGTTAACTGCGTTAGAATGCCAGGCACAACAGCAGCCCTGTGGCCCTGTGCAGGGACCAGCCATATTTCAGCCTCGAAGAAGCGCCATCGATTGCCTGGAGGCCACCTGAGAGCCCCAGGACTGATGGATTGTAGGTGCGGCCAGCCTCCGTGTCATCCCAGGGGCCCAGCCCAGGCCCAATTCATCCTGGCCTCGCTATGAGAGTTGCCTCATCTCTCTGTCAACACCCCAGGGACTGATACGCCTGTCGGCTTTTTTTTTGCGTATGGTGCTGAAATTGTGAGGCTCAGGGGCTTATTTCACTTTCATGCCTACCCTGATAGCCGCAAGACAGACACTGTGTAGAAATGTGGGGTGTAGAACCCCTCTGATGAAAAAGATGGAAAGAAACTGACACGTGAATTAGAAATATAAAGTGTCTGTGTGTGTGTGTTGGGGGAGGGGTGCAGAGATAAGACTTAAAACTAGGGATGTGCCGATCTGATACTTAGTATCGGTATCTGTCCGATATTGGCCAAAATCAATGGATCGGATATCTAAGGGGAAAAAGGTTGAATCCGATACGATCCATTTGCGTAAACTGAATAACATATATGACGCTGAGGGACTTGCCGTAAAGAGAGACGTGTTACGACAAGTAACGTTAACAGGTGAGCAGCATGTGTCTCATGCATGTAAAGCTACTAGCTAGAATCCTGTGTTTAGGACCTTTCAGCTATCATGTCAGAGTTATTTCAAGCTCAAGGAGGAAAAAGGCAAAATAGCCGAGGGCAATTTATGCAATGTAAGTGTTTCGCGGGGTGGCAGCAGCATTGGAAACTTCAACACCGCAAACTTGATTAAACACTTGCAGAAGCATCATTGAAAAGAGCATGCCGAAGATATGGGTCATTCTACGAAAACGTGCCATTTTGTGTCCCTGACACAAAATCAACCCCATAAAGCCGTATTAACAACAAAATATTTAAATATTTAGTTGGTATGATATGGTAAACAAACTAGCTTCATTTTAAAAATTCCTACATTCTTTTTTTTTTTAAAGAATTTTAAAGATTTTTATTTGTATATCTTTTTAACATTGTAAAAATGGCTTTTCCCTCAGTAAAAATGTTCAATTACAACAGGCTATTAAGGAGGATAAAATCAAAATGTATGTAAAATGTAAAAGTTTAGTTGTTTAAGAGAGGGATAAAGACTGTATCGGATTGGTATCGGTAGTTACTCAAAGTTGCGGTATCGGAATCGGTATCGGACATAAAAAAGTGGTATCGAGCCATCCCTACTTAAAACGTCCTCAGAGACGAATAACAAGGGAGGCGGCTCATCTCAATGGCTCGTTCTGCCTGTGCGTTGTCAGATGAGTTTTTGAGACTTTTTTGCCTAGCTCCTTTCTGCCCGCTCCTTTCTGACCCCCCAAGATCTTGGGGGGTCTCAAGAGCCTCCAAAAAACGCCTTGACCCCCCAGCTGACCCCCCAAAGATTTGAAAAATCGTCTTAAAAAAATCGTAAAAAAATTTTTCAAAGTCGCTGCGCCTTGCGTCATTGCGTTCAAGGCGCTGCCGCGAGCCCGCTAGAGCAGAGTAGTTGATATGCTGTGTTG
>JAODLI010002135.1:0-10736 GCA_027575585.1 Percopsis omiscomaycus
ACACACACACACACACACACACACACACACACACACACACACACACACACACACACACACACACACCCACACACACAGAAAGAGAGAGAAAGGCAGCTCCAAGCAGAAAATGACAATGCCAAGAGCGGCCAATTACCGACAGATCTGACTGCTATAATCCATGCCTCTGTCAAGAAGCGCTGTCACGCGAACCCCTCCCCCGCACACACACAAACACACACACACACACACAATATAGGCATATATGCAAAGTCACACACAAATATGCAGCATCACTCGCATTATTTATCTACTTATTTCAAAACACCCACACACACCTAGAGGCAAAATATTGAATCCTATCCCAGCAGACAAGGCGGGGGGCCGCGTTAACAACACAGGAGGGGACCGCACTGGCACTCATGGAGAGCTTACACACCGGATAAAATCCCCAAGCTCCAATGCAAATGCCGGGATGAATGAACACAGAGGAATATCCCACGTTCCAAATTTCACACCGCCAACAGTCTGCCTGCAACTTTCCACGTGGTTTGACTATGTCCTCGTATAGCTTTGGGGTGGGGGAGCTTTCGGAAGAGTGTGTACCCAGGAGAAATTGATTAATAGGTATCTTCATATTCCGATTAACAAATTCCGGTATGCATGAATTGTGTGTAATGTTTTAAATTGCACCATGCAGGATGAAAATTGTAATTGAGATGATAGGGCATAATTTAGTTTAGTAAATTATCATAAACGACAAGTCAGTTTTAAATGTATGAACATACTGTATATTAAATTGCAAAAACTATATTACTGTGCATATAAACTGACTGGTGTGTTTTTACGATATTTTGATCTAAAGTGACTTACAGTAAGTAGTAGTATAAAGGAGCAGTTAAGGTACAAGTACAACTATTTGGTAGCAGGTAGGTACATTTACTACACTATTCAAAGCTGCAGTGGAATATTATCTTTAGTAGCCAAAATAGTAGTTACATTGTATTTTTCAGAATAAAAATAGGAATAAGCAATAAATGTTCATGTAGCCAATCAGGATGCATGTGTTCCACAAAAAGATGGGAACATATGGAGTGTTAGAAAAAATAGGTCAAAGACCACAGAATAAAATAGACTTAATGGTCCGAGCTGTCATCTGAGACATGTGCACACAAAGACGTGCGCACACACACACACACACACACACACACACACACACAGTCTCTCACATGCACACACTTCTCCCAGTCTCTTTTGTGCTACTCACCTCTGTGCCTCACACACTCTCTCTATACACACACACACACACACACCCACACACAGCCCCCTCTGTGTATTACCTGACACTGCCAGGTGGGAGAGACTCCATTACCAAGTTGAACTTTGACCCCTGCCTGGCCAGAGATGTGTGTGTGTGTGTGTGTGTGTGTGTGTGTATGTGTGTGTGTGTGTGTTTGTGCGCGTGTGTGCATGAGGCACAGCTGAAATGGGGCCAGGCTGAATGACTCAAATTGTAGCTGCAACCTTGAGGAGCTCAGGTGGTCCACTATTTGAAATATAAAAAGCAGAGAGAGAGAGAGAGAGAGAGAGAGAGAGAGAGAGAGACAGGGGGGGGGGGGGGGGGGGGGGGTCAATGCGTGTTCTTACACTGATTTCAGTTGTTTTCTGAAAGATCCAGTCAGACACTCTCTGCATGGCACTGCACCTGATTGGAGCCAGTTATGGCTGTGTGTGTGAGCATGCGCGTGCGTTAATGTGTCTTTTCCTCGTGTGGACAAAGACACGCCGGCCTTGCGATTGCTTTCTTGATGCAATCACAGTTTTAGTGTCTGTCACCTGTGTGTGTGTGTGTGTGTGTGTGTGTGTGTGTGTGTGTGTGTGTGTGTGTGTGCGTGCGTGGTAAGCAGCTGGCTGTTGTGTTGCTAGCTCTGATTAGCAATCAGGCGGTATTGTGTCTGGATTCTAGAGTGTATGGGGCCGAGGACCCAAATAGGGTTCTCTGCATGGTGGCCTATAGGTACTACAGACCTCATCAGAGCCCCAATCCAGACTTCTTTCGGGTGTATGCGCTCCAGGTGGATTCAACAGACTTTGAAACATTGAAATTTGATCCTCTTTAAAGCTCTTTCCAGTTTATTGTATCTGTCTGTTAAGTGGTAAGTGTTCTAAACCAGGAAGTTAAATGTTAGATGTTAGATGTCTAAGTATGGACAGCATGAGGGCCAATGGGGTCGCTGATAACTCATAACTGTATTTAAATAAGCCAATAGTAACAAACCACCTATGCCAAATTTCCATGGGCCTTGATAAACTGTTATTGACATATGTTATCGATAAAAGATTTATTCAAAGCTTGATAAAAACTTTATATAAAAAGTGAAACCAATGTAAAGTTTTCCAATAAACCAGTCTTCTGTATGCTGGGAGCCTTTGTCACGAGTGCTTTGTTGCGATCGTGTTTTCGGTTCATTATTTCAGCATCTTTCCACATTGGAACATATGGTCGTACTGATGAATAGAACCTATTGTTAGAGATATTATTTGTCACTGTAGCACACTCATGGTGATGGATGGGAGTGCGAATGTGATTTATGGGTGCAGTATTGATGCAGGGTGTGTGTGCGTACACATGTGTGTAAAGTTTACCTTAACACACACACAAGTGTGGCTTTCAGAATTTCTTATACATACACTGAACCACAAAACAAAATAGCCAAAGTAGCATTTTCTGCTGTGATTAGTTATATGGTTTAGCAGTTAGCTAGCTTGCTAATGCTAATGACAGAATCCTAACGAGGGAAGTCCACTAAGTATAGTCTGCTGTAGTACTACATAGGGCAGGGATGGGCAACTTTGATATTAATGAGTACCAACACATTTTTCTCTTTACTACCAGTGGGCAAAATTATAAAGCTAAACCTTTATACAATAAACTACTAAAACTTTTGCTATTCAAATGGAAAATTCGATTATCAATTAACAAGAAGTGCTATTTCACATTTATATACACATCAGGACAATGTTAATATCCTAATGCAGAAAATACATGTATTTTCTAATACAGACAAGCTTACAGATTTACTTGCTCTGTTCTATTCCCTCTTATTTACGTTAATTAACTATTACATTTCATTCTTCTTCCATTTTTCTATTCAATCAGTTAAAAAGAAATGCTAATATACATGGCATTAATAACAACATTGTTGTCTGTGTCCAGCGTGAGAGAAAAGTACCTGCAGTCATTGATGGCCATATACTCATCTCCAAAAGCTTCGCTTTGATAATTGCTTTTTCGATAAGCTCAAAAGGAAAAGGTTCAATCAAATTGCGAACAGGTGTGTCGCTGTGTCTGCCTGAATGTGCTGTCCTCGGTTACAGTGCTGGAGCTATGTGATATTAGCTAGAACTTTTGCAGAGTCCGTATATATTTTACAATTAGGTCATTTAGCAGACGCTTTTATTCAAAGCGAATGTATTGAATGATATCACAGGTCGCGGTTGGCCCGCGGGCCGCCAGTTGCCCATTCGTGACTGGATGAGGGGATACCCTATCACATTTTATGTATTACTAATATACCCCTGTAGTATTGGCTCTATACCACAGTATATATAATATGCTACACATACCATTTCAGCATTTTTATTTATTTTTATTTTTGTTTACAATTTTCAGACATATTTGTGTGTTCGTTCATCCAGGATTCCTTTTTGCCTGCACCATCCATTTATTTTCATTCTCCTCCCTCATACTTGCATCCGTGATTACTGGTCTTTTTAGTGTAGGTAGGTGGTAGGGGGGCTGGTGGTGGTGGAGGGGTAGGGGGGTGGGAGTCTTTCTGTTAACCACCAATCAGCTGGGGGTAAACACACTTCATTAAAGCAAAACCACTCATTTATCAATAGCCTGCTTAGCTTCTCTGTAGGAGCCGCGGCCTCATCTCACATGACTGGGCACATAGGTTTCGATCTCTCTCTCACATACACAATACGCGCACACATACACACACACATCAGCCTGTCAATAGTCTGCATGGCTTTGTCTAGACTGGGCGGTCTGGACCTGGTTGTGGGTGAATTTAAATGTGTTTTAATGTTTTTCTTACACTGGGGTGTGAATGTTTAAGAAACCTTAAAATAAAAGGATTAGTGTTAGAAGCATGGACTGACGTGGCAAATGGAACACAGTCACTGTGGATTACACAAAAGCTCATCAAGGAAGGACTCCTAAAAAAAAAAACATTTTGTTTATAGTTGTCAGCTAACATAAAGATCTATAAAGTCTGAAAGAGATGTGACAGACACCAGAAATAATAAAAGCATTAGTTTTTTATGCATGCATGTATCTATTTCTTTCAATCCTTGATAAGCTTCACAACAACTGCATTTCATGATCTGTCATCACTTGGCAGAAGATTTAACTTTAGATTTGCATACTGTTCACACAAATCAGCCATATTATATTGCAATATTTACATCCAGCATTTTAAACAAATGAAAATCCTCTTTGTGAGGATAGGCTACTTCACCCAGCCTGTGTATACACAGACAACAAACACACTTTTTAAAAGTCAGCAACTTCAACACTGTGCAAACTGAAATGTTAAGATCTTCTGAAATGCAGAAAGTACATTCTAATATTATTAGCACCCATGTTGGCACATGTGTTTTCCATACACTGACCTAATTTGACAGTTTGGTTTGGAAGTGATAACTTCCAGTACATGACTCTTCAATACAAATGAACTGTTAAGTATAAACTTCTCTTTAAATGTCGTTGGTGTGAGGATGATGAAAAATCACTCGCAATGATTTCCCTAATAGGCCTACATGAGACAGCAAACTATGTTATATTGAGACAGCAAACTATGTTATAATGTATACGGGAGTTGCCCATTTAAACACCATTATGCACCATTCACATCCCAACATGACTCATTTACCTGCTTGCGATTGGAGAAAAGCAGGGTGAATGGCATCATTGATTGGGTGGGAAGATGGATGGCAGGCAGACGGCCATTAAAGCTGACCTGCCCCTCCCTGTGGACCGTGTCAGAGTCAGCGCTCCCAGTAAATCACAGAGTCTGCTGAAGGCAGCATAGATCACAGCAAATACCATCGCATCAACAAGTAGACAAGCACAGAATAACTACCAGAGGCGACAGAGAGGGATTTCATTAAACCTGATTATATATTGTGGTTTAAACAGTATTTGTATTGGATTGTGTATATTGTGTAAAAGAAAGAGAGATTAAGGTAGTTATAAAGTAGATAAAGTGGCATGTTTTTTGCCAGTAGATCAATATGTTTGTATTCATAAATATAATTTAACCTCTTCATCCCCCGGTACCAGTACTGGTACAGCGGTACCGGGGTACTGGTATCAGAGAGAGGGGAAGATCCTGAAAAAGTTGTGTAACACTTTAAATTACAGCCTGCTAATTACAGGGTATTTCAAAATAGTAGTTTGGTTCCTTATTTGTAAAAGTTTTGTAAATTACCCGGTAATAACCACTTACTTCTACTATCATACCCATAAGTAACCCATAATTAGAAACTTAGAAACTTACCTATAATTAGAAATTATAAAAACAATTAACTGAAATCGTAGTTATAGGTTTATTATTTCTAAGATATTTGTAAATTACCCAGTAGTAGGCCTAAGCACTTACTTCTATAATCATACCTTTACTTACTACGCCTTTGTTACGCCTTACCTAACAGGTACTTACCCTGTCATTAGCGGGCTGTAATTCAATGTGTTACCAAAAGGGGTAATCTGAATTCAAACTTAAAATGTCACAATGAGCCGTCGCTGTTTAACAGGTTTAACTGTAAAAACCTATTTTTTAACATTTTATGTTTCACTTTTTTAATTTCAAAGGCAGATTTACAGAAACAGAAACAGTAAGTTAGGCCTACTTTGTGTCATCTCGGGCCGAGAGCTTTTAGGGTGCTACTGTAAGCTAACTTAGCAAAAAAGCAAAAAAAGCTAAAAGCACCAGATCGCTACTCACAAAACGCAATCGCATTAAATGCTGCCACTCCTCCATGCTGCAGATATCGCAAAAACCTCAGAGTGGTAAAGGAATATTTAGTGGTCATGGGTGGAGAAGGGGGGGGTTGTTTAACCAGAGTGGGTTTCCATTCTATGTTCTAAGAAGGCAATAAAAACAAACTGGCTGTTAGTGGTTGGGGGAGTCCCGTCGATTCATCTTGTTTATGGAGCAACGAGAGAGCGATCAGCTTTTGTTCCTGCCTCTCCACTACAACTGATACAATACTTAGGACTAAGACTTAACAAGCTACAGCCTAAAAAAACATGTGTTTTGAGTATGTCTGTAGCCTCTTTGTGTGCAGGAAGATGTTAACATCTTTGTTGACTCTGTATATCCTTTTGTCTTCTACCCTCTTTTCACTTGTCTTGTAGATATAACCTGATTGAGTCCAAGTCATTTTTTTAAAGTGACTTAATAAGTCAGTAAAGTTAGCATTTTAATTTAGTGAAGTTGTTAATAATAAGAGCACATTCCACACACCTAGGGTTAGGGTTAGGGTTAGGTTAGGGTTAGGGTTAGGGTTAGTTAATGTTATTATTTAAGTTATTATTCAAGTCATTGCTACGTGTTTTTCTTTTTGTGCTTTTGAGCGTGGTTAGCGTAGTTATGTTAAATCTTCAACTCCATGCCTTACTCCAGTTTCCAGAATCATATTGTTGTAGTGTTTCATTTAAGATATATATACATTACCTTAAATTACATTCTAGAACAACACTGGAGTATTTTGAAATGTATCATACTAAATGACTACCATACCCACACAACGCGAAAATGCGGTATTTGTTTTATTCGCTTCAAGTGAGATTTTTCATACATTCGCCCATCAATGAAATGGGTTTAACCAATCACACTGAACCATTGATATATGACAATAGCAGAGCAACTACATTGTCTACATGCAGCAACTGGTTTTTGATAGACGCCTCCAGAGTCGACAGAATTAAGAAACCATATTACAATTAGGGGAAGGTGGGAAATATGGGAAGGTATTGCTGCAAACCTTGGATGTGATTATAGTAAGATCTTAACATTTGACATTTTTCAATAAGATCTCTTCTAATTTATTTGAGAGAACTTTAGTGGGGAAACTACAAGTCAAGAGCTTGGCCCAGACCAACCGGACATTCAAATTTAGTCTAGCGAAAAAGGAAAAAGATACACGTGAGACTTCTCCCATAATTGGTATAACAGAAAGGCTTGGCTAGCTCAACTAATGATCATTTTCATTATCTATTAATCTGCTGTTTTTTCATGCCAATTAAATAATCACTAATTACCTTTATTTCACAGAGCACTGATATCCTGCAGTTTGTGCTAAATATATTGAGATGGTTACTGAAACTGACTGAATATGGCGCAAACCTAGAAAGCCCCACCTAGAATATTTTTCACCAGCTGCTACTGGTTGGAAGTACAGTATGTGTAAGTAGAAAACAATGGAATTCAATTGAGAATAAAAAATTAAAAAATCAAAAATGTTCTCCTTCATGTATGGCAAAGAGATGAATTATTGGTGAACTCTACATCACAAAAAGGAGACTTCAATCTCCTGAGTCACATTTCCAACTAAAACACAAAAGTCTAACAGCATCGTGTACATGTAGCAACAAGTAGCGTACTCTTGGCTTTCACCTGTAATATTTAATCTAAATATCCAGAGGGCATGAGCCCTGTGAAACATATCACAGGAACGGATCACGCTAAAGCGGGAAATTGGTACAGGCCGAGACACAGATATGTAGCCTTGACTCACTGGCACGCACACACACACACACACGCACACACATGCATTAGCACATGCACACATACACTGACTCGATGACTGACGCCGGTTGACAACAGCGTGCAAAACTCTCTCGAGGCCAACAGGTAAACACAACCAGGCTCCATCTCTGTTCTCTCTCTCTCTCTCTTTTTCTTCACCACCAACTCTACCCTTTCCATCTCTACGCGAACCCCCCCCCCCCCGTGGTGTGCGTGTCAAGGCGGGTTGTCGTGGCAACGGCGCGACCGCCCCATTAGAATGCTGCCGTGTTTATAAGTGGAGCTTTGCCTCGCCTTCTCATTCGGCTCCTTGTTCTCCATCTCCATCTCTTTGTCCTTTTGAAATAGAGAATGAAAAAAGACCGACAGACGGACGAGAGGAGAGGAGAGGAGAGGGAAGGCTCAGGCAATCATTTAGCACTTCCTTCTGTTGCTTTTATCTCCGCATTCTCTCCGTGAAGTTGCTTTCTACATTTCCCCTTTTGTCTCGGAGGTTGCAGGCTCCTGTAATAGCTGCTGTGTGAGACGGCAGCTGGGAGCTTTATTATGCTGAACAAGCTTGCGCACACACACACACACACACACACACACAAAGTCTCACATAGACACAAAACCCTACACACCATCTCACACAAACACAGAAAACCCTCTTACACACCGCCATACACATGCACACACTCTCTGAGGCAGGTGCACACCCATACACGTTGTCAAACACACAGAACACTCTCACTGCCGCACACAAACACACACACACTCGTGCCCCACATGCACTAAAAGTTCACACCCGCTACCACCTATATCTCACACGCACACACTGACTAGAAACACACACACACACAAAACATAATCGAACTAGACGCCTCTATATCACTAGTGCACACACACGCATCGTATGCAGACTGACACTCTCTTTATCCCACACACACACACTCCGACCTACCTGGGTAGAGAAAGTGTGTGTAGACCTATTAGATTCATTGATGAGCAATGCCGCATCAAAGAGAATCCACAATGAGAACAAACACACAGTAGATGAAACAACCCGTTTTGTGTTTGGCTCTAGGAACAGAACACCATCTAATGCAGCGTGTCTGTGTTGTCTCCCAGCTAAGTGAGGGAGATATGGAGTGGAGATAGACAGGTTCGGTGTGGGGGAGATTGCCAGATGGGCTTAACGGTGAAGCTGTAAATCACTTAACCTGGGGGCTAATGGGCTTATAGCCTTCAGTACACACACAGACACACACACACACACACACACGCAACAAAAAGATACAAATGTACAGTACTGTAATACAAGACGCTGACTCCCTCACTCTCTCTCCCACACACTTTTTCCATCAGTGTTGGGTCCCACGGCGATAATATGCCTTATCTAAAATGATAACATTTAAATCATATTCTTGGTGAGTGCCATTTTAATAAGAGAGTCATTTGTCTGCAGGGTGAGGGTCTGTAGTCCACTGTATTTATGACGTTTTTCTCAAATGTAGTGATTAAATTTTAGGTGACACTTTATATATTTATATATATATGTTAATTAATATATATCATTGTGGCACACACACACACGACTGTCCACACGGTATTTGTTATTTATCCGTGCCCTGCACATCTTTATTTTCCAAGACAGGAACCACACAGGACACTGCCTGGTACATAGCAAGTGACAACAGGTGCACTGGAGAGGCAACAGCAAGACAACCCCAAAAAGGGAATGGTTTTGCAGGTGAAGGCCACAGAAAATTGCTCTCTCCTTATCCTTCCTGACTGATTCTTCTCTGGTTTTGCATTTTGCTAGTGTCTTTGTCACTACTGGTAGCATGAGGCGGTACCTGCAGCCCATTCAGGTTGTACAGGCAGTCCAGCTACTCCAGGATGGCACATCCATACGCGCCCTTGCTGTGTCTCCCAGTACAGTCTCAAGAGCATGGAGGACATACCAGGAGACAGGTCGTTACACGAGGAGAGCTGGACACGGCCGTAGAAGCAGGACCCGTATCTGCTCCTTTGTGCGAGGAGGAACAGGAGGAGCACTGCCAGAGCCAATGGCAGATACAAAATACAAATATTCCCTAATATTCCAATGTATTTGTAACAGCACAGAGTCCGATTAATGTAAAGCACCTCCTGACGCCGACACCTGATAAAACTGAGTCATATCAAGACAGCCCACATGTCTTAATCCCTCTAAACAGAATACACTGCTTACCTGACCCATATCAAATACAGAACATCTTCATACTCCCAATATGAGTACCATTATTGTCTGTTTGTGTGTGTGTGTGTGTGTGAGAGAGTTCCACATCATTCCGCAATATGCAATATTAGAATAGGTGCACATTTGAGTCACCTGGGTCTGAATGGGTCTGAATTGGGTGCTCTGAATTGAAGAGCAGATTTAAGTCAGTCAACCTGAGTCATAGAGTCACACACATTCCTTTTAAATATGCATCTGAATCATTTGCGAGCGAGAAGGGCCTTTTATCTGTTCCAGAACACACAGACTAGAGTGGGGCTGACGCTGTATGTGCACTGGGGAAAACACACACATGCACACACGCCGATTTGTGGAAAAGGAAATTGTCGAAATAAAGTCACGAACGCACGCAGCTTTGGAAACGAGCAAGCTGTCACTCACGCGGGCTGCCTCCCACGAGATATTCCTCTCTCTAGTCCCAGACACGTGCTTGTGCACACACACACATGCTTAACAAAGGGTCAAGACTATGTTCCAGCCGTGTATTCCATTTCTCATTATGTCTTTACACTCATTTGGTTGGTCCTCGCACCTGTTGAGGTGTGATATACCTCCTCTTCTTGCACCTGCTCTCTTCATCTTTTTTGTCTAAACCTCCCACTTCCGCCCTCTGTCTCTCACTCGTCTGTCCGCCTGTGGGGGGGGGGGGGGGGGGGGGCGGGGGGGGGGGGGGG
>JAODLI010002136.1:0-31259 GCA_027575585.1 Percopsis omiscomaycus
GTGTGTGTGTGTGTGTGTGTGTGTGTGTGTGTGTGTGTGTGTGTGTGTGTGTGTGTGTGTGCGTGCGTGCGTGTGCAGGGTGAATCAGGCAAGAAAGGACCTCCAGGTTTCCAGGGCCTGGCTGGACTTCCAGGAGCGAGGGTTAGTAGTTGTGATTCCTTTATTCCCAACTGACAACCATTTTTTACAGGCTACTGCCACCACATCAATTAACCAATGGAATTAAGCAATGTATTTGTTAGTAAATAGGAAGGGGAAAAAACAGGCACTCACTGATTCAAATGGAAGTTATTAGTAACATAATAAATGGGGAATGAAGTTAAGATTGAAAATAATAGTTATAGAAAAAATAACAGTTCTGTTACTACACAATTGTCCACACTATATACCTTTCTCTTTATACAATGTAATTATACCTTATCTTATAAGTAAGAAACATATAAGTAATTATAAGTAAGAAACAATATTTTGTGGAAGTTGGCGTGACAGTGTATCCAGCTCCCGTACAAAGACAGGATACATCGTTTGTCCTAATCTCTCACTCTTTCTAATAATGTGTGTCTGCCCACAGGGTCCCAAGGGAGACAAAGGCAGTATAGGACCGAAGGTGGGTGTGTTGTGATGTGATGTGTAGCGTGCAATAATGGTCTATTGTCAGTCTATTAGGTCTGTTATCCGTGCCACGGCATGTTGTTTTCCCTGTGTGGGTCCTATAGTCACCTGCCTTCACTTCCTCTTCCTGTCTTTACATCATGACTTATACATGGATGTTCCTGACCCCAGGGTGAGCGTGGAGCTGATGGACTCACCATCACGGGACCACCTGGGCCCCCTGGACCCCCAGGACCTGTCATCAACCTGCAGGAGGTGTGTACGCACACGCACACACAGGCACACACACACACACACACACACCTTCCAACCCAGTGTATTGCAGATACTGTAGTGAATAGCTAACATGACGGCACAATGCATCATGTTTATATTGAAAGTGGAAGAATTAACACTGTGGTTGTTTTTGTCTGTCCACAGCTTCTCCTGAACGATACCGAGGGCGTCTTCAACTGGACTGAGATCAGGGGACCACCTGGGCCCAGGGTCTGTAATATATTGACAAGACTTTATTCATTGAATGTTGGTACTACTGGTATTAAGATATTGGTGATGTTAATAAGCAACGACGGCTTTCCGTTGTGATTGGTTGATCTGTTTCCCCCATTCTTCAAGTTCTATCCAAATGCAAATGTATTTGCTATACAAATACTGTACATGAGGGTTGGAAAGCATGCATGAAGTTGTTATTATAAAAGCTCACATGATTATCACACGTGGTGCATCAAAGCCTAGGATTACTTTTGTGCATAGTTGCTGGGGTTCTATTGCTGCTCTAATACCAGACTGCACCAGGACTGCACCTTTAACACTTTGTTAACACGTCAATTGTCAATTCAAAAAGCCCTGCTGCTTTTGCTGTTCTGTGTGTGCACGTGTATGTGTGTGTGTGTGTTTATGAACGCATGTTTGTTGTCTGTTGCAGGGCCCTGAAGGCTTGCCTGGCAGAGCTGGATTTCCTGTAAGAACATTTTGCTACCTATCCCTTTGCTGAGGGGACACTACAGTACATAATCAGTTTCATTTTTGCTAGTTAGCACCTCTAGCTAACAGGGTGTGCATACACACAGACTTCCTAGGATATACTGTATGTAATGTGATATCCTATGCAAAATATGTTTTTATATTGAGTGCTTTCCAAATATTGTGTAATAAACCATTTGGTTTCACTTTTGCAAACGCTTCCTTGGGATTCAAATGGTATGTTTTATGACAAAAATACTGTTTACTGTTATGATGGATGTGCATTTTTGTGGTTTTATTTGATCTAAAATTAGGTTTTTTGTGCTATGTAACTCAGGGCTCCTACAAATACTGTGTAGCTTCTAATTTTGATAAGCTGTTTTCTCATGTGTTTAAACTTTAGTTATGTTCTATCTATGGTGATGTTTTGAATGACTGTTAATCAAGGTTGTAATTAGACAAGAACTGTTGTAGTTCAATTGACGCTCGATAGCAATGTGTCTTTGGGCCTGCATCCTCCCAAACTCTCTTTAACATCCCTCTCTAGGGCCCTAGAGGACCAAAGGGAGACAAAGGCCCTCAGGGTGTTCAGGGACCAGCTGGTCTCAAGGTGAGGATGAACCCAAAGCACAACATACTGCATATTGCTATACAGACTGGTAGAGTTGAGAAATCGTATGAGGCATATACATTGTTGTGATTGGTGTCTGTCTTCTTCCAGGGAGAGAAGGGTGAACCGGGAGTAACCATAGCAGCCGATGGATCTATTGTAACAGGGATGAGGGGCCCCCAGGGACCCAAAGGTATCATGGTAAGACGACCTCTCATAAGGGACACATTAGTCCCAAACCCTCTAACCGTTTGCACAACTACAGCAGCTCCAATGTATTGTTTGTGTCTTGGCCAATAACGTAGCTCAGTCCCCAGTTACTGTTGCTCATGATTTCATGTTCCTTTGTACAGGGTGAGCGTGGCTATCCTGGACCTGCTGGCGCTGTGGTGAGTTTATATAGCATTCTTATTAGTGCTTTTAACTGATAACTATGTATAGAGACCTTATCTTCAGAAAGCAGCCAACTTGCTACTAAGGTTGATTCCACTATTGGAGTCAATAACACAAACCTTTTCCTTTATCAAACGATTAAGCTACTTTCGGGAGTGTGGGGTGTGTGGAGTCTTAATACTGTATAATGTTGCTGTTTCAGAAATTCAAAAATGACATTGTCTGGTTCACAGCTGGTGTACATGCACTACCCTGCACTACCACAGGGGGTATTCACAGACACATGCCACAGTAAATGTGATACAATACATTTAATTGTTCACTTGTTTCTTTTCAGGGACCAATAGGACCAACTGGACCAAAAGGCGAATATGGTTTCCCTGGGCGATCGGTCAGTACTGTGTGTTGTGAAGGAATACTTAATAATTGAAAATTACTCACCCATCACAGCCTGGAATGCTGGAAGAAAAACGGTTTATTATCCATTCACAGAGAATGCTTTTTCTTCCAGCATGAGTAATTGATATAATTGAAGTTTCTCCTCTCAATATAGTATTTACTGTTTAATAATGTTATCTTGCTTAGTTCTTCTTCAGTGGTGGTTGGTCCTTATAAACACAAGAGAAGCACAGTTGTCTAATGTTACAAGATAGCTGAAATACATTTTTGAATTATATCAATTGTGGGCATTGGTCTGCCGCCCTCTTTAATTTTGAGCCTTTCCTGATAAGTAAAAAATGAACTCAGAACTCCATATTTACAAATATATTTATTATTTAAACTTTTAAGAAATAGCTATGGCAAAAAGCATTACATTTACAGACGTAAATAATAAAGTAGTAAATTATTACGGGGTCCTCCCCCATTGACCCCAATCACCTGCCAATCATCAAATAGAGAAGCTGGGCTTCCAGGTGGGACAAAAACGCAATAAAGAAAGCCTACTGTCCAATAAACGTTGAGATGTTTTTCCTATGCGAAAAGCTCTCATTGACCGTAATGGAAGCCCAGCGTCCCAGCGGGACAAAATATGACGTGTTAAAGGCCTGTTGTCCAATTAATGTTGAGCTTTGTGCCATGTAAACAGAGAAAGCGTACATAGATCTGCCATAGGATCCCATTAAAGCCTATGGGCCGTGCTTCTGTTGGTCTCGTCGGACAGGAGCCTGCTACGCTGTTCACAAGCACAGATAGGGATACGTAAATAAAGAGTGCGAGAAGGGATATAGTGCAGATGTTTTACACTTAGACTGTAATGGCTAAATAGCACCGTTGTCATGAGTAATATAGCCAATTTGGTACACATCTCATTACTGTACTTTTAATTAAAGTCCTGTGTAGTCTTAGAGTGTTTGCCACTGTTCTTCTTGTAGTCAACATACAGAATATGATTTGACCCTTTAGCATGACTTGTTTATTTTACTGTTACATTTTGCGTTCTGTTATTTGTTACATTAATAAACACTGCCAGGTAAAAGTATTTAACTGTCACATACTAATACCATCTCCCTAGGGGCGACCTGGTATGCCCGGAAGGAAAGGAGACAGAGGAGAAGCTGTTGGCCAACCGGTAAGAAGCTGTGGTAACTGTCTCTTTTTAGTAATGAATGTCAGTCTTAGTCAGTCTTAGTCAGTCACACTGTCTCAGTCTTTATTTATCTGTCTTTCTCTTTTCCCAGGGTCCCCCTGGTCCCCCTGGCCGGCCCGGCCTACCAGGAAGAGTACTAGGGCTAAAGGGAGTAAGTGGGAATCTTTCCAATACATTACATGGTTTGTTTTGTAGACTAATGTATAGTGGTAGATCTAGTAACCCCCCATTCATCTTAAAAGATAAAGCTTTTAGGTTCAATGTAAGTATTTGAAACTCACCTGTAGTTCTAGCTGACTGTTTACTTCCTGTGAATCTCAAAGACAGTGTTCCCGGTGCGCCCCAGACCGCACTGCAAAAAGGGCAGAGTAAGTCTTGAGTGTCTAATTGGTCAGTTTCCGTTTGGAATCTGACCAATCCGCAGGGCCTGTTGGGTGTGTTCATGTGGCAGCATGGCAGCTCTCTGGTCTGGGCTACAAAAAATAATCCTCCCTTGTCTTCCTGTCTCCTTTATCCTTCCGTTTACTGATCCTCTCTCCCCTCCTCCACCTCTTTTTGATGAAGATGTGGCTCTTCATCACGTCTAGGAAGGGAAATCTAGAACCTAGAGCTGGAATACTGCTGATATTCAGCCTCCATGTGGACAGAGCTGGGCTCAACTCACTATCATTTCCATCAAATCAAATGAAATGGCTCTTTTTAATAAAGGCCGTTCTCTGATAATTCCTATTTTGGAGAATGTGTCTCTTTCCTGAATTGATTGTAGTGAAAGTTGAGTTGAACGCAGCGCTACCGTTTGTGTAATTCGGACAAGGTGATTGGGTACTGACGTTCTATACATTGTCCCCTTTTTAATGTCTTTAATGTCTGATATCCATTATGAATTCTATACTGCCTCCGTGGCCAAATTCCAATCAGTCAAAAGTGTAAACAAGGACACAATAGATTCACCCAAACTTTGTTAAAGCCCCAGTACATTTGTTATTTGTTATTTGTTTTTAAGCAAACCTCTTCTCAGGTTGGCTGGACCTCATTTGCAAATTTGCTAAGGTCATATCAAGCTGCATATCCTCAAAAGAACAAATCATTAAGTAGATGTCAGTTGTTTCACCAAAACTGACATAGGAGAGTCAGGGAGATGTCAATCAAGCAGGGTCTGTACATGCCCACACAGTCCTGAGAAGAGGTCTGATCAGTCATATTCATTTAGAACACCTGTGCTGGTGTACAGAGGCTCTAAATTCAAAATCATTCTGGTATCTCATTTGAGCCAAAAGATGCTCTCTTGGTAAAAGTCCTTATAAAATCTACCGTCAATATGAGAATGAACCTAAAGGATTGGAATTTGGCCATTAAACCATTCCACTTTCAGGTAGATTTTGGGTGTGGTGATGGACAATTCTGTCAGTGGGATATGTTTACAGGCATGGCAAAAGCTGGCACTCTCAACTTCACAGTGGTTCTCAAAGTGGGGCCTGTAAGCCCAGTTAAAAAGAACATATAAAAGTTGTTAAAATGAATTAAAAATTGAGGGTCTTCTGCCATATTTGAGAACACATCCTCTAATCCTAACCCCTAACCTTGTGACCTCTGACCCTTGTATTTAACAGGTGTTGGCCGTGCTGGTGGCAGTGTAATAACAAATGACGTCTTCAGTTAATTTTTGCCATTTTAAGTAACTCTAACTGTCAGTAGAGACAGTAGAGAAATAACTAAACAGACTAAATGTAGTAGATTTGTTGGACTTAACTGACCTTTGTTTGTCGGCATGTATGTTTGTTTGTGCCTTCCTGGGTCTATCCTTGTGTGTGTGTGTGTGTGTGTGTGTGTGTGTGTGTGTGTGTGTGTGTGTGTGTGTGTGTGTGTGTGTGTGTGTGTAGGTCTCAGCAGTGAGTGTAGGCTTCACTGGACGCAAAGGGGATAAAGGAGACGTGGGATTGCCTGGAAACGACAGAGCCCCTGGTTCGTTAATAACAGCAACACATTTCTCAAAGCAGTGATCCCACTGGTAGTGTACTTACAAACTATAATCTTTGTCACCCTTTTTCAGAGCTCAATTTCCCTGAAGAAGCTGTGGTGAGTCAGGTTCCCTCTGTTAATCTGATACAACACACCATTTGTCTGGGTTGTGTATAATTCAAGGCCACTAAAATGCTACTAAAAGGATGAGGGTTTTATTTACTTTCTTTACTTGTGTATAAACAACAGGGCACATAAAAAGAGAACTCATAGTAGAACTTTGCAGACATCAAACTTTTCCACAGTTAATGAAAAACCTAACAAATAAGGGAACTAACGTGGTTTAGTTTGTCATGTACGTTTTCCAATATACGCCCATCTCTTGTAGGGTGCCAAAGGTGACATGGGCTACAAAGGACAGAAAGGAGATAAGGGTGATGCAGGATTGCCAGGTTCTCCTGGACCGGCTGGAAGATCAGGACTGGTGGTGAGTGGTTGTCATATCTAAAAACTAGTGAAATTAATTTTACTGGCATTTTCAGGATAGGCCCTGAAATATGACCCTATGACCCAACCGTAGCGAATCAGGAGGCTAATGGCTAAGCACCAAAATATCTGTTTTTAATCGTAAAAGGACAGGTGTTTGAGGTTAACCTCCCTCCTCTTATCTGGCTCTTAGTGGAAGGCAGGTCCTGTGCTGCCATTGGTGTTGCAGTTTGTGATGTCACAATTTTTATAGACTAAGTGGGCAGAGTGTGTACACACCCAGCCAGCGGTCCCGGGGGTCTAACCAGCCAACAAACACCTGTCTTTCTCTAGAGCTTGGGTCACATAAATGCCTCACACTGGTGGTGGCTGGTGGTTAAAAAGCTGTGGTGAGCTGTTTCTTAACATTTATGATGCTGTGTTCGATGATAAATGCCTAAGACTGAAATACCACCTTAAAGATGCCCTCAAGATTTAAGTACAACTATGACAACTATGAATCTTATTGATTTGTCTTTGCTGAATATATACAGTATACATTGTGTGTGTTATTTCCTGGCAGGGTCCCAAGGGTGAGTCAGTTGTAGGACCCCCAGGCCCTGCGGGACCTCCAGGCGAGCCTGGGGTTCCTGGGTCTGGACGACCAGGCCTCAGAGGTCTCCCTGGCCCTGCTGGACCCCCTGGCCCCCCCTCTGTGCATGGAGCAGGTACGCTGTGTGTGTGTGTGTGTGGGTGTAACAGAGACAGCGATTAAGGTATCAAAGCGCTGTTAGCTTCTATTAGCACACTGGACATCCTCCTCCCCATGTTAAATAGCAGTAGTCCACTGTAGGCTGGTTTAAGTTACAAAGGGGGGTGACACAATGTATTTGTTCACAGCTGCCAGTCTCCCCGGCCCGCCCGGCCCCCCTGGGCCACCTGGATCTCCAGGATATGCCAACCCGGTAAGAAGTGGGTCATGTGCCCTAGAACAAGACACTTGTCAGGTCAAGGGTTGCCACCGAAGCCCACGCGTTATTATGTAGTTCACCTGTTGATCAAACTGTGGAATGTACAGTACATACATTAAGATAGTGTGTAATTAGTCCAGAATATGAACGCTTCTCCTTGATATGGGAAACATTCCTGTCTCAGGGAATGCCAAAGTAATACGTCACTAGTTCACATCACTGTAATAAACGGTAGAATAGTGTGCTTCAGACTTCAATGTTTACCGTCCATCACAAGTAGCTTAAACAGATGCTGGCATTGTTCCCGTTCAGGTGACCACCTACAAGGCCATCCACGCCCTGGCCAGAGACAGCCACAGGGTGGCCGAGGGCACCCTGGCTTACGTGGCTGACAGGGGAGGAGAGCTTTACATCAGAGCACACAACGGCTGGCGCCGGGTTCTGGTGTGTGTGTGTGTGTGTGTGTGTGTGTGTGCATTGCTTGAGAGTGGATATTGATCCATCACACTGTGTGTAGTCGAATGAAATGGATTAACTCAAGATCTAATCAAACTCAAGGGTGTAAAACGTACTGTGTATATGTGTCTTGTGTTTGTTGGGGTTTTCCCAGTTAGGGGATTTGATCCAGCTGCCGTCGGAGGTCTCCCCGTCCTCCGCTGTGTCTCAGGCCCTCAGCAGACCTGGGGAGTGGAGCCAACCACATCAAAGCCCCAGCCAGGTTAACGCACGCACACACACACACACTCAGTACAGACCCTGTAGAGGGGTTGTATAGGGGTTGCCTGTGTGAAATGTGGGGTTAATACTGTAACTGTACAGTTGCTGTGTGAAATGTGGGGTTGATACTGTAACTGTATAGTTGCTTCATGTACAGGTAAACTTGACATGCAATATTAAATAGAAGCAATTCACTTCACAAGGCCCATTTAAAGGTGCCCTAAGAAATCTTTTAGACCACTCGTGTGAGATGGAGAGTCAAGTAGTCAACATCTGTAGCTATTTAGATGTTTCTAGCCACATAGAGAAACCCTCTTTGCACCTGTGCCACTATATACAATATGTGCATGGATACAAATTATTAGTGCATCTTATTAAAGAAAGCGGTGTGCACTTTGTTTTCTAGGAGCTGCAGGAGTCAGGTAGAGGATACCAGCCCAGCTATAACCTGCTACCACACACCTCCAACACTGAACCTGGGGTGAGAACAAGACAACATGCCATACCTAACACCATCATATATTCACACACTGATAAAAAAAACTTATTTTTTTTTAAAATAATGCTTGAGAAAGAAAAATTAGCTAAATGTAATATTAACTATAAACGCATAGGAGAGAACCACACATCACTTTTCTGCTCTTCATAGCCCTCTGTCTTTGTAGAAGTACAATTTCATTTTACAATTGGGTCATTTAGCGGATGCTTTCCATCCAAAGTGACTTACAATGAGTTCATTACAAGTATTACAAGCAGCAGATAGGGGCATCTTACTCAAGGATGCTTACAGGTAGGCCAACTTCGGAAATGGAACCCACTACCATTTTGTGTTAACTCTAATTTCCTACCAAAACTGCCCTGCTTTCCTCTCCGCGTCCTGCTAACACTGCCTGTCTGTCTGTCTCTCTCCCCACCAGCTCCACCTGGCGGCGCTAAATGCCCCGCTGAAGGGGGACATGCGTGGCATCCGGGGGGCCGACTTCCAGTGCTACCAGCAGGCCCGCTCTGTGGGGCTGACGGCCACGTACCGGGCCTTCCTCTCCTCCCACCTCCAGGACCTGGCCACCATCGTGAGGAAGGCGGACCGCGGCAACATGCCTGTGGTCAACCTCAGGGTGAGGCCTAGGTCAGGTTGTCCACACTGTACTCAACTGTCACTGGGAACACGTGAAGAGTAGCACACCTCCTCTCCTCTCCTCTCAGGGCCAAGTGCTGTTCAGCAGCTGGGCGTCAATCTTCTCTGGGAACGGAGGCGTGTTCAACCCCGCCATACCCATCTACTCATTCGACGGACGCAATGTCCTGAGCGACTCTGTGTGGTGAGTGTGTGTGTATATGTTATGTAATTAGAAATCATTTTTTATTTATTCAACACACTCTAATAGATTACATCTCTTTATATCCATCTGTCTGCAACATACAGTGAAGGTTTCTCATACTATTTGGAATTACTTGGAAGTAAATGACATATGAGGGAAAACTGTGGGACCTGTAGACCAACAGACATTAAAGTGGCAGTTGTTTGGCACATAAGCACATGTAAAGCTCAGGACACGTGTAAAGCTCCGTACACGTGTAAAGCTCCGTACACGTGTGTAGCGGCTGTAGACAACACAAACCGAAATTGCAGCCGCGAGGGACTAAACGCAGAGAATGAAAACACTGCGACGCGCAAAAACTCAGTTCCACTCAACGATCCAAGTTCAAGCATTTATTACACTTTAACACATATAAAAGTACAACTGGCACTGTAGTTACCAAGTCATAACATTGCTGTGTGAGTGCGAAAGTGCGTGAGTGTGCGAGTACGGTCGACAGAAAGTGTTCGCTCCGAGGCTCACCCCCTCTCTCTGTCAAAGCCCAAAAAAAACACAGGTGAACAGGTGAAGCAAACAAATAGACCACTATCACTTCCGCCCAAACCCCGGTGGACACGCCCACCACCTACAATCCGAATAATGCAGTGCAGTGAATAATATGAATGAGACGGTAAACATAGAACACATGGGAGACTTACAGGTGGCTCCTACAACGTGTAAAGCTCAGTATACGTGTTCAGAACACCGCAAGAACATTGTTCCCACCTCACACAATGAGGTACATGAAAAGAGAGACAGACCCAAAACGTAATAATGAAATTACGTTCATTAATAAACTACAATTATATGACCTCATACAGAAGAGCAGCTGGTTCAATACATCTCATGTCTCCATCTCTCCCCCCTCCCTCCCCTCCTCCCCAGGCCAGACAAGCTGATCTGGCACGGCTCCAACACAGCGGGGATCCGTGCGACCACCAACTACTGTGAAGCGTGGCGGGCAGGTGACCTGGCGGTGACGGGGCAGGTGTCCATGCTGCAGACGGGGCGTCTGCTGGGCCAGCACACCCGCTCCTGCTCCAACCACTACATAGTGCTGTGCATAGAGAACACCTACATAGCCAGCGCTCAGCACAGGAGGACCTGAGGAGCGCGCACACACACACACGCACGCACGCACACTCCACAGCGTAGATACACACATGCAGGTGTGCTGCCAGCGCACGAGTAAAGGATGTAATGTTCAAGCACAGACTGGAGGACACCACACAGTGTCACATTCTAGTGGACGTTTAACTTCCACGTTTTGGTGATTTCTTGTTAGTTCGATGTGTTTTTATCTCAACTTTTTTTTTTTTTTGTTAAATGTGGCCCAGCGGTTCTCAAACCTCTTAATCCCAAACAAGTGGTTCAGAGGAATCTCTCAAATTGGTTCATGATATTTGATGCCTTATTTTAAGGCTACATTTACTTTTACACTCCTACCTACGGTATGTTGGCGATTGGCGATACATACAGAGGCAAATGTACATGTTTGTATAAAACCCTTGGGTGCCCACCAATACTAGTTTTTAAAAAGATAGAGACCATAAACAAATGCTTTGTTTTTTTCAGCTATGCTGAAAGAAATGTTTTAAACTAGTAACAAAATGTAAAATGCGTAGACCGCAGCTCTGTTGTTGAAAACACTTTATTCGGTGCAGTTTGACGAGTGTGTCATGAATTTTTTAAAAATGTAAATCAAATACAACGGATCAGTACTCACTATACACAAAGTTTGCATCCTGTAGTTTAATAGCAGTTTTCGAATGGTTCTCAATCTGTTATGGTCTCTGTATTACAGTTGTGTGTAATTTTTAATAAAGTACTTATAGGAGCACAGTCAAATTTTAAACACAATTTCTAAAGTGCTGATTAAAACTTAATCATGTATATATTTTCAAAACAGGCTTTTATAAAAGACACGGTAAATGTCTGAAGCTCATTCTGTGTGCAGTGTTCTGTCTGTAAAAATGATAGTGTTGATCTGGGACACACCCTCTGTTAGAAAGTGTTAGAAAGTATTTTACCTGCAAGGTGTTAGTTCAGCAAAAGATGTTTGTTTGTACTCATTGATCAGTGTTCAGTAAATAAATGTTTTTTTTTTTTTATATATAATATGTTGACTCCAAGGTTCAAGATGTTAAAGGATTGAACGCACACTACAGGAACCAGCCTGATCATAATCACACGTTAACAAAAGAATTGTTTTATTAAATGGCTATATACAGCACATTCCTGCATCGAAACAACAAATCAATACCTCTCTGTACAGAGGATTCACAATGTTTGCTATATATTTTGAGTATACAACACATATACAACAGGTGTGCTTGAAATCACAATGTTAAAACAACGTAATTACACGGTAGCCCCAGGGGCGGCTGTTGGGCAGGGGGGGGGGGGGGGTGCCCCTCCATCACCAAAACAAACACTCTACAGTCCCTCAAATGGACAGAACACATGCAGATTACTTGTCTATACATCTTACGTTACCGTACTTTTACCAAAAACATTATCCAAAACAGTATCCAAATTGCCTAGAAAAGACTAATAAAGAAAAAAAATATCTTTAAAAAGGGTCACGATAAAATTGAAATTGAATTAAGAAAGGAAAGAAAAATTTCTTAAAATCAAGAAGCTTGGAGCACACAAGTGCCCAATGTAAATATGTCGATCAAAGAAAAGCCCACCTTGTGAGATGCCAGCTGGCTGAATCCTGATCACAGATTCCTAAAAGCACCTTAACATAACAGCAAAATTCATTGGGCAGAGAAGCAGCCTATAATACTGTCCCAGAGGAAAAGGTATCATGCCAGGGGTTGCGTGTCGCCCTTGTTCTACCCATTTAGGCTTCACAGAATGACTGCCCGCCACAACTTCTGTTGGCTGAATTTACATAGGCACAAAATGGAGGTGGTGTCAGAACCATGTAATTTAACGTTCCAGAAAGGTGAACAACAGGCAGTAATTTAACAATGACACAAACTACTACTTTTCAAACAAAAGTTATAAACCAGATAGGTATTTTTAGGAGAGGCTGTGACCAGTATAAATTGCATCTGTGCCCCTTTTTAAAAAGGAAGACTCCTTGATTTGTATTCTGAATTCCCCTTGCGGCTAAAACCATTACAAATCGTTTTGCTTGTAAACTCTCAGAGCGCATACCCCTCCCACACCCAAGTGCTGCATGGCTCACACTCATCTCTACTCCTCCCCTACAGCCATATGCACGTTTAAAACAAACAGTGGACTGAATGTGCTGTGAAAAGTTTGAGGTAATTTCAATTTAATACATTTTTGTTGCTGGAAGGAATTTTAACAATGCGCTGCTGCTCTTTGGAGATAATATTTAAAATAATTAAAAATATTTCCAATTTTTTTTTTTCACCAGTTTACTTGAAATAAATCAAAAAATGTCTTTCTATTCCATGGATTTTTCATTATTAGTGCATTGAAATCATGAACTGATGAATGAGTAGAGCAGAGCTTAAAAATAAATAAAAAGTTAAAATTTAGATTTTCTTTTCTTCTTAGCACCTATTTAAAACTAATTAGCAGCCAAAACTAAATTGAACAGATTAAACAAAGATGCTTTTGGGGAAGATTCTGGCAGTATAAGTATTTCCAACAGAAGTCAACAAATTCTACAGGTTTGGTTTCAAGAGACCAGAATATTAAAATGATTTTACAGAATCCATTTATGAAAAATGCTGGTGTTCTGTGTGTGTGTATACACGCGCAGGTGCAATTTGTGTGTGAGTGCTTCCATATAATCCCACAATGAGTGTGTGCCATAAATAGAGTTCCTTGTACGTCCAAAATAAAAAAATTAATAAAATAAAAAAAACACAGGACAATGCATTATTCTGTCACGTATGTAGGATAGAAAGAAAGAAAAAAAAAAAGTTCATAGCTCATTTAATAATTTTAATGCCGAATTAAAACACACGCATACTGTTCCCAAGTTAGATGGTGAACTGACAATGTCTAGCTTTCTGACATGCCTCTTTGGTGTAACATTGGAAAAACATGATCCCAAGATAAGTGGGAGGTCTGTCTCAGTCCAACCTAAACCTACCTTTAATTACAGTCAGTGGGAAGTATAAATGATAAAACGAGCATAAAACTACCATGAGCCATGACAAACTTTCCTCCGTATTTTCAAAAGGTTGCCCAGAATTTAGCGTCCTAGGCTCCCTGAAAGCCCTATGAAAACATCTGGGCCATATGAATAAACCCTAACGTTTTCCTGTAGAAAACCAGCATTAGTAGGTTGTACTAAGCAATTGAAGACACTTTTAAAAGACGCTATGGTAAGAATCTAGCTTTTAGCTTTTCACCCTCTACAATGCCTTTGTAAAACATCTTTATTTTAAAGCACATTTATCTAATTTACTGCTCTGATTGGATAATTGCGGGTTTAGGGGCGATGTTGATTGGAGTAGATTGGCAGAGAGCAGACTATGTGTCAATATGGTTCCTTGATACTTTTGGTATTCGCTCATTGTCTCGGAACTCTATGCTAAACTGTGCAGGTTTCCATCTTTAATGAAAAGATGCAGTTCCCTTTGTATTAACTATTTCTCAAGTTAATACACAGGAGCCTTTCTGACACCAATAAACGAGGAGTACGCAAAGCTGACCTGGCTTAAAATACCCATTGCCACACACACACACACACACACACACACACACACACTTACTCAGTTACTTTTGCCGCTTCAAAATTTACTGCTAGTTTCCTTTGTTTTCTCTTGGAGGCAGAGCTGGGTGTGTGGCCCGTTGAGGGGGGCTTTTGACGAGGGGGGGTCTGGAGGACTGCTGTTGTCGAGGCACCGCCGTTGGGGGAGCATGGATCGCACGGAGACGGATTGCTGTTGGCGTCCGGGGAGAAGTGCTGGTTGAGCAGCGGGTTAGGGGCTTGACTCTGAGCCGAGGCCTGGCCAGAGGGATGGTTGTGGGGTTTGCGCTGCTGGTTCCTCGCTACAGTCTGGGCGGAGCTGTAGAACTCTCTGGTCTCCATGTTCTTCTTGCCCGACGACACCCGCTTCTTAGTCACCTGACGAGGTTGTCAAGGTTACCGACACACAAACGGTTCCATAGAAGAAATATTGGGCCATATCTTAACAAACAAACTTTTAATAAGGAAATGACATGGCAATTAATGAAGTGGTTGCTGTGGTGTTTACCTGTAGGGGGATGAACTGGTTGTGGGAGCCAATGGGCGGTGCCGTAGAGGCCTGTGGGCGGGGACCCACAGGGAAGGCGCCCGCTGGCCCGTAGAAGGGTGGATTTTGCAGGCGGGGGGGCATGCTTATGCCCCAGATGGGGGCGGGGGGGTAGCCTTGGTGGGTGGGTAGCAACAGACCTAGAGGGGAGAATGAGAGAGTCTTACAATAAGAAAACATGGAATTGAAAGAGAGAATCAGAATCTAAAACTAATTATCTATTCACAACAACAAAAAAATACATGTTTTGAAAATTATCAACAAATTTTTATTTTAGTTTAAATTCTGATTCTCTATCTTTCATATTTTTTAAAATATATAAATATTAAAAATATATTAAATATAAATAAAAAGGTGATATATTTGATATATACATATTATGTATTACATTTTTGTTTGCAGTGGCTGTATATAAAACAAACTACAATAGTGCTATGGCTGCTTCCTGTCAATTAGAGACATGTGAACAGATCGCATCCAATCCCATTACTGGTTAGGAACACAGACTGACCTGGCTGGTTTAAGACAGGGGGCATGGCTCCCATGTGGGTCGGCCTGATCTGGCCCATTCCGTGATACAGAGGGGGGAGGGGGAAGCCCGTTCCCACGGAGTTCTGCGGCACAAAGGAAAACGGAACACAAATGAAACAGCTGGGGGCGCCATTATAAGTAATACAGTCACAACAGCAAAAGACCCAAAGTATCCCTACAAACTTTTCTAAAAGACACGTTGGCATTTAAACACCAAGCCCAACCAGCTCAATTAGCTAGTAAAGTCAATATAGGTCATTTCCTTTAACTCATTATAGAATATAATAGCTTCTCTTCCTCTAGCAAATGCATTAGTGGCTACTGTGCACAAACACGTGTGGGTTATACCAGTCTCTGAAGGGCAAAGAGGGCAGCCTTCTCCTTGGCTTCATTTTCCGACGGGCACTGTGGCCCGTGCACCTGTAGCCCCGTGGACAGCTTCACCTGGCACACCAGCAGACCCTGTGCACCCAGGGACAATAGCAACATGTTAATGGACATCTACAGACCATTCAACCTGCCATTGCACTCAACCAGTGCTATTTAATATCATTTAAAAAGCTTTTGTTTTGAAAAAGGGCACAACGAGGAGTTTTCCGTAATTTCCCAATCAGTGCAGGGTTTTTCCTGAGCGGAGTAGGAGAGGCGACAGCGAAAGTTCCCTGATGTTAGCCGCTAATCCCCGCTTCCAAAAGTTGACTAGTTGACTTTTGCAGCTCCGCTTGGAGTTAGCCATTACACAGTGCTGGTCGGTCTACCTGTCTGTTGCGTATGTAGGTGAACTCCGGCGGTGCCATGCCCAACCCAAGGCAGATGCGAGTCAGCTCAGACGCCACAGGAAGAGCTGGGTTGAGAGGTGTGGCCGACGGGGCGGGGGCTACAGTGGACGGCTCAACCTGGGGAGCGCTCATCTTCGCCGCTGGAGGAGGGGTTTAAAGATAAACAGCAGTTCAAGAGGTGACGTCAGTGACATTTGTGACCTGGCAGCCAAATGGTAATGTTCCAAGGTGAGAGAGCCAGCTAGTTACATTAGCTTAAATTAGCCAGTTATCAGTTACTCAGTTAGCTATTGTCACAAGAAATGGTGGCTCAGTTTCATATTAGTGTTATTATTTGTCAGCGAGTGTGCTCATTGTGTACCTAGCTTCTTGCCAGAGCGTCTCCTGTTTGGCTGCTGGCCCCCAGAAGGCACGGAGGTGACAGGCTCTTGGGAGGCGGAAGTTCCGCTTCCAGAGCCGTCAATCTTCAGCATCTCCTTCAGCACCATTGTCCCCTTCTATAGTGACAGCAAACAACCAATAAGAGAGATTAGTCTCACCATCATCAGCCAACTACACTAGTAGTAGCATGAAACAAATGTAACCTTTTACGGAGGGCTGCAACTCACCATGGCAAAGGACTGTGGGGACAACGGGCCATCCGATTGGCTCCTGGGTTCCTGTGGAGGAGGAAGTGGAGGAGGCTGCTGCTGGTTGCCCGTTGAGATCTTAAGGTTGGCGATGAGCGCCTCAAAGTCCGATGAAGCCTACAGTAGGGATGAAAAAAACAAAAAGTACCTTTATCCAATGCAGAGGAAAGTAGTTTTACATACCCACTTGACGGACAAAAACTAACAAATTAAGACTACGGAAAAATAGCAAAAAATAAACATGTTTGGGACACAGTATGGTGGATCTACGGCTTTGCATTTTGGGACATTTGTACTGACACAGTTTACAGTATTGTTTAGAAACATTGTAATGCACTGTGAGACATTGTGGGAGGACTTTTAAATATATACCTACAAACAATGGATGATAGAGAGTGTGGATGATAGCCAAGTCAATATATGTAAACATTGGGAGACAGTTAAGGATGTGTGTACCTTGCTGGTTGTGTTCTTCGGGAGGGAGTTAGCTTCTTCATTCCTCTTCAACAGTCTGACGCCACTGTTTGGAGCCTGCAAATTACACAGTCAAACAGGGAAATCAGTGGCCCACAAAGACTATGCCCTTGTTGCTAGCCACATACCCAGTGCAGTTTGTGTATTGTGGCGCGTGTGTACTCACAGCTTTGTTAGAGGATGTGTGTTGGTGGTTGTTTCCCTGTTGGGATGATCCTTCCTAGTGTTCAGAAAAGAACACACAAGTTATCATACAGTTACATTCTCTCTGTACTTAAAAAAGGGAAATAAACGTGTAACCAAAAGCGCCGTACGTTGTTGTGCCAGTGGGCGGGAGGCTTGTGGGGCGGGCCAGAGTTCTGCCATGCGTTGCTGAACTCATCTTTACCCTAGGACGGGGGAAGGGTGAGGATAATGTGAGATTATAATAACCAAGCAGAGGGTTTTCTGAAAAGCACCGACGTCTACGTGGTCATGTGGCTTTCATACCCTGGCCTGTTTGTTCCTGTTACCCGGGGAGTCCATCCTCACCGCGTTCTGCTTGTGGTTGTACTAGGTAGAGGGGAAGAAAGAGGTCAGAAACAGTGTGAGACGGGTGAGCGCAGCAAATGAGGATGTATTTAACCCATATTTAATCATTAAAACCAGAAAATGGCCATAAATGGGCAGAAAAAGCTCCTGTCAGACAATAAGATATGATGATGTGTTTGCGTGCGTATGCATGATACCTGCATGGGTATAAACGGTGAGCGTGGTGAGTGGTTGAGCCCCCCCAGCTGGCGTTGTGAGTGCGAGGCGGGCTGGGGTTTGACGACGGCGGTGAGTTTGTGGGAGCCTTGTTCCACCCGCATGCCGTGGGACAGGTTGATGAGGGCGCACGGAGGAAGTCTATATCCACGGCCAGGCGTGCACCTGAAGAGGCAGACCATGTCAAGGAGTGCTTCTTAAAAAAGTGCTGCTCCTTTCAGAAGGTGCAAAATGTTAGTCCACCATCGGCAAAAAAAAGGTTTTCCAGCTGTGTGGTCAGTTGGTGTTGTCTGAAGGGACCTAAAAGGGCTGAACTCATTTTGAAATGTGTCTAACAAAATTCTTAATGGCATGTTATATAAAAAAAATAAAAATAAAAAGGTTTTTGAAATGACACAGCAACTAAGCCCTGCCCACTAATTACCTTAAGGTGAGTCCCCCTGCAAACTCTTCATCAAACACCACCTCGTAGAGAACCTCTGCCTCGCGGTCCGCTGAAGACACACACACACACACTGAGTTTTACTGTTAGGGCAGTTTGCTCACACTGGGTTTCATTGCTGGGCTTTCTGTGTCCTTTTGCACACAGATATTGTTTGCAATTAGGTCATTTTAGCAGACGCTTTTATCCAAAGCGACTTACAAGGAGGCTTACAGGTAGGCCAACTCTGGGGCTCGAACCCACAACCTTCCGGCTGGGAGTCCAACACCTAGACCACTAGACTATCCTGCCCCCTACATTTTCTTGTAAATGCGTGTCTCTTCACCTCCTTTAATGCCTGTGACGGTGCCCCGGAGACCCAGCGGCACCGAGAAGCTCTCCCGGATGTTCACCACGCGGTCAAACAGGTGGTACACTGCATCCGGGTCTGGAATCACCCCCTGCTGCTGCACCAAGGGCTACATACACACAAAACACTGGTACTTTAGTATCCAAGGTCATGGCCTGCAATAATGTAGTCACACATATACAACATGGCCAAGAAAGTCATAGTTTTGATTCATATCCTCATATACACTCATTCTTATATTATACACTCCTAATTTAGGGCGATCCAACCTCCACAGAGCAGGGCAAACCCGACATACCCTGAAGAGAAGATGAGGCTTGACAGTCACTCGCACTTTCTTGGTGCTCTTCTTCACCTGAGAGAAACCAAGAGAGAAAAGAGTTACAGAATAACAATCTCCCACAATAGTGAGGAGATATATGACAAAGGTCCTTAAAGTAAATAATAATTTGAAGAAGAAAAAAATTAATAAAAATCTAAACATTTACTATCACATTACATTTTAGATTCAAATAATAAAGCCAATCCTTAATGAACTGTAATGAAGCCACCGTATTAGAGGAAAGCATGGAAGCTCTGCATCCTTTCTGACGTGATGCGGTTACCTTGGTCCTCTCCACCTGCTCCTCGATCTTCTCGATAATGGCGGAGTCCAGCACCTGCAGGTCACATGACGCCCTGCTGATGGAGCTGACCGGGTGACTCCTCAACCAGGACGTGATCGCGGCCACCTTCTCTGCCCTGCGAGGGGAATGCAGCGCACGCACGTCTCGGGTTGGTTTTAGGTTTTAGAATGCGAAAAAAGTGTGTGTTCTGGTGGTCTGGTACAGGGGGTGCCAGTCACGGTAATGCTGGAACTAAACTAGTGTTCAATCACATACAGGTCATGGTCACATACTCTTAGCTTTTTGTGAACATACAAGTCAACAATGCACAGTGTCCACAGTAAGGGTGTGTCTGTCTGTCTGTCTCTCTGTAAACTTACCCATTCTGGTCCTCCCTGGGCCAGATGTCGTCCTCGTAGAAAACGTCATCATGACTGTTTCTGGCCACGTTGTCAAACACTTCAGAAAACCTTTAACGAGAACATACAAAGTGGTTATTCATCATTTATACCAACAGAAATAAAAACGTAAAATGGCAGGACTGACACTGAGGAACTGATAACAGTAACCAATTCATTCATTCATGTGACATTCATCGCACTGGCCATTTAAAACAGGAAGTAACGTTAAACAAAAAGAATCTCTGTTCTCCTACCTGTCCAGGTATTCTGCCAGTAGCTCCTCCACGGCAGCAGAGTAGAGCCACTCCTTCTCAGTCTTCTTGGTGTAGCCGGGTACCTCTTCGTTCTTCTTGGTGAACTTCAGATTGAGGCCCACATTGGCCTTCTGTTCCCCACAGGGACTGCAGACGGGAAGGGGAAAGAGAGGAGGAGAGACCACATCCAGAGGTTGCAGACGACAAGCAAGGAAAAATGCAACTAGAGGCGACATGTTTTTGGTGCCGTTTTAGGATGGTTCAGCAGCAAGGTGAGACAAGAGTACTTATTTATGTATAAGAAGCCTCTTTTACAGTAATTATCACAACAATTATTTGACATCGTTCCTAATGGAATGATAACAAAGGGTGAACCACAAGAGGCGTTTGTGAATGTGAACACCTACTTCCTTTTGGAGCCTCGGCCAATGAAGATGCTTCCTGAGAAGCGCGATACGAGGTAGCTTGTGATACCGAGGCGGGACGCCAGAATGTACCCAGGACTGTACCTCACACTGTACCTCTGGAAAACACACACACACATTAAGAGATAAAAAAATTATAATTAGCCAGGACCACACATGCACATACATAAATAAAGAGAACCAGACAAACGTACAAATAAAAAGAACAAATTACGTTGTTTTTTTGTGCAAGGTGAGAAATTGATTGCGTGTGTGCCTTACATGCTGGTTCTGGATTAACATTTCTAGCTGCGGTTCAGGTGGAACGTTGAAAACCACTCGCACCCGTCCCTCTTTGATGACATCACTGGAGTCTTGCACCTATTTCAACCGATAGGAATGTATCTCTGAAGGATGCCTAAAATGTTTTGTTTTGTTTCTATTTCTGTGCACTACGGACAATTAATCACAGCAGCCCAAGGATGCTAAGCAGTCCGTTGCGGGCATTGTAGAAATAGGAAGTGAGTTTCTCTACCTCGCCCATGGCACCATAGTAGGGGTTGCCCACCATGAAGACAGTGGTCGCTTGGGGAAACAGATCTTCTAAGGTCTTAAAGCGAGCTAAAGACGAGTCAAAGGCCTTGATGTCCTGAAAGATAGAAGTGTAAGTGCATACAGGGGCAGTTTGTTGAAGCAGTTTAAAAAAATAGTATAAGTGGTACTGTTCTGCCAACAGAGAAATTGTGTGTGTGTGTGAGAGACTACAGAGGAGCGTACCTTAACCACGGTCTGATAGGCGAAAGGCAGAACTTGTTTGGCCCACTGTTTCTCTAGTTCAACTGTTCCATCAGCTCTGGGGACATACTTTTTCCCAGTCAGCAACTGACCATACAGAACCACCGCTGTCTCGTTGATATAAATGCCCTTTCGCCTCAAGAAACTGTGGACATAGAGAAAAAAGTTTCATAAGTCTTAAACTAATACAATTATTTTTTAAAGATCTCCGTTAGTCAGTCTGTTTTTCGGCCTTACTGTTCAGTGAGGCCCTGCACGTCTTTCACCCAGTCCTTCTGCTCCTTGTCAGACAGGTAGGACACCTGGGTTGGGGGAGGAGTGGAGGACCTGTTATACACCTTCTGGACACCAGGGGGCTCCTCCACGGTAAATCTGCAAGGCAAGATGAAAGAGTCCATTAAGGCTTCTAGAACCCGCATGGGACTGTTGTATAGTTACACTTATTCTATTTAGCTTTCGTCTGTGGGTGGTTAAAGCCATGGATGCCCCCCCCCTTACTTGATCTCTCCATCTGAGACTGCCACAACACGAGCCTCCTCTAGGTGGGGCCAGTTGACAAACGCACACTTCCCCAGCACCTGCACGGACACTTCATCACACAACTACAGAGAGACGCACAGATGGCAGTGTTAGAGAGACTGTTAAATGAGACAGTGATAGTGTAGGCTTGGAGGAAAGACTAAATATACAAGGCTATATAGTAAACAATATTTTTATTTTAAAACGACATCAACATATTCAACTGGACTGGGGATTGCTTTAGGAGTCAAAAAAAAAAAAGTTTTTATTTTTTGTCCAGAGTTTCAGAAATTGACTCACTGGCTCCTCCTCCTGGTGGGAGTTGATTTCCAGCATCATGTTCTCTCCTCTGCTGCTCTGCTGGAAAACAACCACTCCACTCTTCTTCTTATAGAACTAGAGAGACAGAGAGACCAGAGTTGGTGTCTAACCTTATTTCCAATGATAGCTAGCCAACACACACACACACACACGCGCGCGCGCCCCCTACCTTGTGCTTGATGTGTTGCAGGGTGGGGAAGCCACAGAAGTAGAGAGCCGAGCAGTCGATACTCCGCCCGACGTGGTCTACGGACACATGCCACTCATCCATGGGAATAAGAGTCTGGCTGTTACAGTGATAGAAACACACAGCCGTAGGTCAGCCTGGCTGGCTGTGTAATCGATCTGTCATGATATCGGCATGAAAACTACTATATGACCAGGCTGTTCTAGATCTTATTTATAGGCGTGGTGCTTTTGTGAGTGAGGTTTTTTATTCTATTTCAACAGCCATTCACCTCACTAGGTTGCATGCCAAAATACTGCAAAACATTTTTAAATCTGTTACTAAGATCTAGGTCAAATCTGAGCTTCAGAACACAAAGCCAATTAGAAGAACATTCACACATTTAAAAGGACATAAATATTTAAGTGTTTAGTATAGTATGTAAAGTATTTAAGTGGTTATGGTAACACAAAATAATCACAGGGTTTATACAGTAATGCTTTTACAAATGAAGAGATTCTGTGTGGTTAGAGTGTTGGTTGGAGACTTGTTGCTCCATACGGTCAGAAACAGACAAATAAGAATAAGCTAAGAGCATGTTTGTGAATAAAACTTAATTGTGTGTGTACCTGACATGGCAGTGTGTGATGTTGGGGAAGAGGTGAGGCAGCGGGGAGGTATATGTGAAGTCCACATCAGCGCTGTATGTGTAGACGCCACACTCGGTATGGCGGTTCCTGGCTTTCTCTGCTCTCGTCATCATATCATTGTAGGGTTCCATGGCTGCTAGCAAGCATCTCTGGAAGGTAACACACACACACGACTTATCAGAAGACTATTTCAAGACGCAGCATTGAGCGGTCAGCTTGTAACACATTATCAATGACTTGTACATTTGGAAAAGCAACCGTCTTCAATATTGGCAGAGTTACCAGTTGGTTTCTCTGCGGGTGTAAAGAGGCTCTCAACCTGCCTGGAATTTGGACTCTTTTTTTTTAAAGAGAGTAGGTTTTCAGCTAGTTTTCTAAACATAAAAATGGACCTTGCTGATAAACTAAAATTTATTTTCCACTCAGCATTGGTATGTTAAAATAACCCTGCATGCTGTACACTGGTATTTAGTAAGGGGTGCCATACATGTGCATCAAGGATATACAACTAGAAATGTTGGCTATATTCTCTAGGGCTGTCAAAATTGGCTAAAAAACACAGAATTGAACCATTCGAATATCTATTTTTGCAGTCTGTCCATAAGAGAGCAAACCAATACAACGAGACATAGCTACTTGTATGGGTATATTTATTTCACCATAAACATGTCTTTTAAAAGATCTAATGAACAAATTAAATAATGTCCATAAAACTTCATTTAAAGACTGTAGACCTCTATCCCTCTCTCTGCGCCGCAGTTGGTGCTATATTCAAATAAACATATTCAACTTTAGAATATTCGTTGACAGTCCTAATATGTCCGGTGCATTACGATGGACTAACGCGAGTTATCGTACCTCATCTATGAACGGAATGAGAACTACAGCCTCCCACTCCTGCTGTTTGCCGTTGAGGTCCGTTTTGAAGTCGATGGGATAATACTCGATGATGGATGAGCTTTCACTTGTCATCAGGTGCTGAAATGGAAAATGATTACAAGCATTACAATGTTTGTCACGGCAAACAACGTTAGCATCTTGTGTGTCTGCGATCGTTGAGAATCTGCGGGTGTGTCCGGGTTACCCTGTAACATTCGGGCAACAGGTCCTTGCTGGCAGCAGGCAGGACCGCCAACAGCTGCTCAAAAGGCATGAAGGGCTTCCCGAGGTCAAAGGTCAGCCTTAACCCAGCGATTTTCCTGATGTCCGACAGGAACGGGGCGTAATGGTGGGGGTAGTACCTGCGGGGAAGAGGAAGGGAGACAGTGGAGGGTGAGCAGCGGCCTCCACAGAGCCATAATCCATCTGGAGGGGAGTAAAGTAGTAGGAGAGAGGGAGGGGATCTCACCAGCTCCAAGACTGGACTCCATGGTAGTAGTAGTGGAGAATCCACTGGATTCCTTCAACGTAACACTTGGCCTGGCTGGATAAGAACTCACTGCACACGGGAGAAACAAAGGGCACTTCATCACAATGATGCTTATGGGAATCTTTGTTTTCAGAAGAGCCCAGCAGGAATATTGTCATTTTCATGTGTGTGTGTGTGTGTGTGTGTGTGTGTGTGTGTGTGTGTGTGTGTGTGTGTGTGTGCGCTCACTCAGAAACCACATCCACGCCCATCTTGGTCATGTAATACGTGCGTTTGTACTGTCGGAACTCCGCTTCAAACATGTCCTCCTCCTCTTCCTCTTCGTCGGCCACGCCCCCTTTTCCAGATTCCGTCCCCTTGTCTGACGAAGCTAGGGCTGCCAGAGACAGGGCCGACACCTACACACACACACACATATTAGGAAGAGGCAGCCATGAATGGTTAGGTGTGCGAAGGAAATGTTACTTGTTGCGTGCGTTTCTGTGTTCATCTCACCTCCCTCTTCCTCGTAACCTTGGTGACCGCCTCCTTCTCGGCAGCCAATCCAGCGTCCTCATTCAGGTACTTGTTCCCGACCTTACTCTCGAACCACTTCAGGTCCACGAACACGTCGCTGAAGTGTTCCCTGTCAAACTGGAGTGGACAGGCAGAAGCTTCATCCACATGTAGTTGTGTCCCCCATAAAATGCTACATGCTAGTTCACATGCTAGTTCAGCTGTGCCCGGTGCGATATAAACATAGTACTTTTAACGTGATTTAAGCTCTGCTCATCTTTTCTGTTGTTTTTGGTCTTCCTTCCTGACAATTAAAGCCCCTACAGACAATGTTTGATATTTTTTCTTCTGTTGAAAATTGGTTAAAAAAAAAATACAAAATAACAGTTACAAAATAATCCCGTCCAGCAATGTTGAGCATAATCAGCCAATGAAAGCATTTTGAATTGTGGAAATTAATCCACATGCCATATAAATATGCACTAGCCCAATTTCACAGGTGCTCCAACCCAGATTAGTCAAAAATGTCAGGGTTTTTAGGGATCCAATCTAGAGAGTTTTCTCATCATGATTTGAAAACAGTAATGAATGAATTGATAACTATAGCACAACCCAAATAATGCCGCCAAAAACTAGGCCTCACCTCAGACAGCCTCTCCAGGTACTTCTCAAAGTTGTGGAGGTTGAGATGACCGTTCTCATTCAGGTATCCTTAACCAGACCACACAAAGTCAGTGTGTCACTTTCTCCAGTCAGCAATACAATGGATTCATTCTCATAAAGAGGTTTGTGTAAAACTAAGGCCTACGTTAAGCTCTTTGTTATGAACGATTGTGAAAGCCGCTACAGTTACAGAACTTACTGCGCTTTAAACAGCCTCGTTACATTTCTGAAGTTAGCGATCCTACCTCCTGCAGCACTGAATGCAAATAACCAAACGGGGCTGACCTCCCAGTGTGGGCAGTGTGTTGATATAGGTCCTGTAGAGGAGCGGCAAGGCGTCATGGTTGATGTGAAGATGAGGAAGATGGGGGATGAAGTCGTTGCCGACCAGGAAGCCCATCAGAATCCAGTCGTCTATAATGCGCTCCAAGTCATACTCAAAGTCGATCTTACTCTGGAAAAAGAACATGGATGTAAATTCAGAACACAGAGACTTATTCTTGAAAGAAAAAAACACCACAAAAAGGTAAACGAGGAAGGACCAAAATGTTTTACAAGGTGCCACCTATCTGACAGAAGCTAACCAAAAATGAACATAAACAGAACCTAACAAGCATTTATTTATTAACTGCATTGTTTTTTTGCTCATGCTTTTGTATTAAATGCATTTTTTTTTGTTCAAAACACAATGACTAAATGGAAACTATGAGGTTGGCCACTGTGTGTGTGTCTCACCTTGAGCTCTGAAAACTCATAGTCAATGTATTCCCTCATCAGAGACAGGTGCAACAAGTGGAATGTGGTCTCCTCGGGAGCAGTTATCCTAGAATAGAACGAACCAGGAGAGTCCAGGGAGGAATAGGTGTAGAAAGCAGAGCACAAGGAAATTGAACAGTAGGTCAGTAACAGTGCTCAATTACCTAAAGGCCTTCACACACTAAACACGAAACAAAATAATATAAATATAAAACCAACATCAGAGACAGTTGAATGATAACCTTGCGTCAATATCAGAGCCCAGCGGTCACGATAGTGACGTGCACTATATGACACAAAACTCGGATATGATGAAAGGTTGAAAGGCTTTATATTTATATTTTTCAAGCAAATTATATTTGGGACTGAAGAGCAGTTATGAAGCGCTGCGGGGCGATATACCCCCCACCCCCCCACACACACACACACACACACACACACACACACCTCTTTTGCGATTTCTTTCCTCCACAGCGGACCTCTTCTCTGAGCAGGGAAAAGTGTGGCTCATGGCTGGTCAGACCCAACATCATCTGTAACACACACACACACACACACACACACACACACACACACGGCAAGAAAGGAAGAGGAACTGTTAGAAATCCACATACAAGTGTGTTGACAAGACATACTGTATATACACATACACACACACACACACGGGGGGGGGGTGGACATACCAGATCTGCATCCAGCCCGTAGAGGCAGTGGCGAGTGTTGGGGTCGTGACCTGGCTTGGCGTTTTCAGAGCGAATAAACTCCATGATCTTATGCTCTCCCTCACCTGGCGTCTAAAAAACAATGCACAAACACTATACAATAAATGTGGCTATTCCACTTTTTTTTTTAAAACATGCATGCTGGGGAGCGGCTCTGAACTGTCAACAGACCGGCACGCTAAGCTAGCACAAACAGACTAAAAGAAGAGAGACAGACATTTACTTTAGGTTTAGTTAGACCCACACCTCATGACCTGATAGATAGACTCTGACGCCCTGCCAGGTCCTGTCTGTGGAGAGCTTATTGTGGACAAAATACTTCAGCTGCTCCTGGAGTCTGGCCATGAAGTCAGTACCTAGTGAGGACATTGATTTAGACGAAAAAAGGTTTACAACAGTGGGCATAAATATAGTTGACATCTCTTGTTGAAACTAAATCAAATTGGTTCGAAAAAACATTGACATTTTTAGAGGTGACCCAACGCAGAGAAGTAGAAACTCGCATGGGAAAAGCAATGATCCCAGTGATTTGAACTAAACAGCGTACCACACTGCCCAGTTCAAACTGGACTCATAACATGACATAATTTACAATGCTACAATTCTGTCTGTGGGGGCTTTAAGGGCAGTTCACGGGTGAAAATAGAAGCCTCATGAATCGGAA
The DNA here is from genome assembly GCA_027575585.1 of Percopsis omiscomaycus. Taxonomy (NCBI): domain Eukaryota; kingdom Metazoa; phylum Chordata; class Actinopteri; order Percopsiformes; family Percopsidae; genus Percopsis; species Percopsis omiscomaycus. Next base: position 27,603 of record JAODLI010002136.1, read on the forward strand.
GCATCCACTGATAAACCCTACTATGGCATGTTACGTCTGAAATTTAACACATAACTCCAACACAAATGAAAAAGAATCAATATTGCTGAATATGAAAAACAAACCAGGAGTGATGCAGTTGGAGTCGAAGCGAGCCTCCGAGGGAAGAACCTCTCCTTTTTCCAGCGCCTTCTTTATTTTGTCCTCTGCTTCCTTGGCTGACCTACACACACACAGACAGTTAGAGTAGGTTTTACATTTTGATATCTATATTAAGGGTTCCCATATGCAACCTATGAACGACCACTTCCTTAAATCTGTAAAGCCTCGCACCACCACCCAGCAGCACCTGAATCTCCTTCCTCTTTGCTGGTTCATTTTTGCTCTTGGCGCCACCCCATCTACGGCCATGAAGAAGACCTTGCGGGGCTTGATGATCCTGAAGAGAACCTCCAGATAGTGGAAGATGTCCGCGAAAATCTTCTCCTCCGATATTCGAAAGTGGACATCCTCATCGTTGGGGTGGGAACACTGGTGGATGATGCCATTCATGTCCAGATAGAGGTTGTCAAACTCAGGAATCTAAAGTCAAAAAGTGGGGGAAAGGGTTGTCAATAGTAGATTTAGTTTAAAGGTGAACCGTGAAAATTACTTATTTGAGATATTCAGGCACTGCTAGGGTTTCTCCAGATAGTGTGTTTAGTAATGCACAAGCATATAACTAGACATTTTTTTCCTTTACATGCATTTCCATTCATGTCTAACAGCTGATGCAATGCAAGTGAAACGCGGGTGAATTCTGGCCGCTGACACTGGTGTATAGGAATGAACATCCAAACTTGCCGTTCTACTAGCAATCTTTGCTCAAAAAAGTCGGTAATTTATTGCAATCGCTGCTGTGAGAATCTCCACCTAACAAACTTAGCTGTTAGTGTCTGGCTTTGTGAAGTGACGGAGTAAACAACGTTACAGAAATAATCCCATTAGCATCTCCGCTGCAACAGTGCAACAATTGTTGATGGTCACTGAAATGGCGATTGTTGTTCACAATAGTCTTGTCCAGCAAAGGCAAACCCAGAACAATTATCAGTTGCATTTACTTTCCATAATGCGCTAGTCAGGTACTAAATACGTGAAAAAGTAAACAGCTAGTTTAAAAAAACAAAAAACAGATGCTGGACACTACTCAAGTGGATGAAATTTATCTGGTCTGCTATATTTAGCTAAAGCTAGCCCACAGCTGGCTCAGCTAACGTTAGTGCAATTATTAAGGCTACCGGTACAGTCCAGCCAAGGAGCTAATAGCTGTTAGCATTAGTACCGCACATTACCTGGTGTTCCTTGACAACTTCACTGAGGCAAGGGTATCGCTCCGAAATCCATCGGTAAAATTTCGGCACTCCCATCTTTACCACAAACTCTCACTCTCAAAGTAAAATTATTACAAAATGAAAAGAGTCAGGAGATGTGTCGGTAACATGAGAAGTTGCTTTTAGCAAAGAGGTCAGGTTTTGTTACAAGCAGCAGCTAACTGGCTAGTTGTCTCTGGCCCAGTCACTAAAACATTCCGGCGGAATCACTGACTATACTTTAAGGTACCTCAAGCTGGTATTTGGTAGCAGCCAACCCCCCAAATTTTGGAGATCAATTTTAAAAGACTTGATGCATTATATTAGGCTTTATTCAGTTTTTATGCGTTAAATGTTTATGTATATACGTTTTTAAATAAAAGCTTAGATTTTAAAATGCGAATTTGTCAGCTAATTTTGTTTGCAGTTAATTGTATTTAATTAACATGTTTGTGTTCTTCAATTTCAATACAAATGTAATGGGTCTTTCCCATTGGTCTAAGACACGTAACGTTCCGTTTCTATGGTGTTCATCGGCAAGTATTTAAATCAAATGAAAACCGCTTCATTACTGAAACGGCTGGTTTGATAAGCTTTGATACATTTTACACGCACAAAAATGGATCCAGTTGATTTTCTGAACCAAGTTCTTCAGTTTATTGACAACATGAGGGACCCAGGTACATTTAACGTTAGGCTAGTAAAAAGAACTGTTAAGCCCAAAATACACCAGCCATGTCCATGGCTAACTGTTACCTGTGGGGTTTGAGACAAGAGCAGTCCCATAACATAAAGTAATTTAAACTAAATATATCTTACACCGTTTTCTACGCCACGGAGGTGGTGTATTTTGGGCTAAAGTAGTGCAACAACACCATGTGAGTGTGTTACTAAACTGTTTAAAATGTTGTCTAAAGATGTCGAAAACAGGCGGGTGGCTCCATCTAACGTTAGTGGCTCCGGACACATCAGTGAGCGGGGATTGCTTCTGCTTGGTGGTCCTGATGTTTGGATAGCTGCGCACCTTGAGCACCAGACTACACACGGGGTCTCGCCCGAACAGCTTAGGAGGCAGTCTGGTCCTCGACCTGTCTTACAACCCATCCTGGACAGAAAAGCCCGCAAAAAAGAGCGTTTCTATCAGCGATTAATGTCAGGTAGGCTATGAAGTCTTATGTCTTCTATGTTAAAGTAGAAACAATGAATGTCAGGGTAGTCTAGTGGTCGGACTCCCATCCAGAAGGTCGTGGGTTCGAGACCCGGAGTCGGCTTACTTGTAATCAGCCTTGAGCAAGATGCCTAACCCCTATCTGCTCCATGTAATATTACAATGTAATTGTAAGTCGCTTTGGATAAAAGCATCTGCTAAATGCTGTGAATGTATTGTTGATGTTCAATTATAGATTAACTTTACACGCTTATGAACAGTATTTTATGTCTTGGCTACTCTGTGTCATTCTTACCTTTAATTCTAAACAAATAATGGCATTAGGGAAGTGGACTGCCCACAACCCTCTGAGAAATAAATAAAGCTGTTTAATATTTTGACAAACATACCTATGCATAGAAACATGAAAAACAAAATGCAACTGTTCATAACAACAAATTTAAATGGACCGCATAGCACAAACAGGTGTTTGAGACAACTTGGCTGATCAGACAACTTCTCAGGATGAAGGTGGGCAGTCCTATGCTAAATGAAGATAATTATGCTGATCTCAGCAGCGCACAAACCAATCTTAAAGAAGCTGTCAGTTTTTCGGTCCAACAGGTCCAACAATAAAGGTGCTGTAGGTAGGTTAGAGCTGTTAAGAGCTATAAATTGAGTGTAATTTCTTAGAAATGCCATAGTCAGCTATCAGTGAGAATATCTTCTCTGGTTGATAGCCCCTGCCTCTATATAGCCTAAGTCGATTTAGATTTTTGAAGCTGCCCGAAGAATTCTGACCAATCAGGAAAAGAGGCCCTGATTGGCGAATCTATCTTGGAATCACATGAAAACACGCACACAGCTTTGCAATGGTAGACCTACAGGCTCCAGAAGGCTGAGCAGAGGAGGAGGGGGTAGGTTTTTAGGGGTTGTTGATTTTTCAAAATCTCTTTCATTCTTTTTTAAGATAGCTCTCGTTGCATCTCTCAAATCCTACCTAGGGTGTGTACCCTAGCCTCAGCCAGCGGTTCAGGAGGTCTATTCAGCCATGTTATCTCAGTTAACTTTAATTTTAAAGTTAAAATAATGGGCCAGTAATCTAAACCATCTCTCTCTCTCTCTCTCTCTCTCTCTCTCTCTCTCTCTCTCTCTCTCTCTCTCTCTCTCTCTCTCTCTCTC
>JAODLI010002137.1:0-10734 GCA_027575585.1 Percopsis omiscomaycus
CTACCTGCTCCATGTAATAGAACAATGTAATTGTAAGTCGCTTTGGATAAAAGCGTCTGCTAAATGCTGTAACTGACCATAATCTTTTTATTTTGCCTTGTTTGAAACTTGTTTTTTTATCCTGAAAACAAAAGGAATTATAAAGCCAGTTGGAAAAAAACTGTTCAGTTGTTTTGGGTAAGCTACGACTAATGGCTAAATGTAAGACAACATTACTTAAAATGGCATTTCAATGTATTTCCAGTGTCGCTCACAAGGCAAGGTTTGGTTCCCATGACGCTGTGGAAATGTTTTGGCTAACTGTTTGCTTGTGAGGATTCTGAGAGTGGGGAAAGTGGTTTATCACGGACACCACCTCCAGGGCAGGCAGGTCAGGGAGATATACCACATACACTCACACACAGTCCAAGACGTGAGAAAATTACATCCGTCTAGAAGCCCTGACACCCCCCCTCTAAACACACACACACACCTCTCACTTCACTTTCATCTCCAAAACCCAGATGTACCTTATAGAAATAGACTTCTGCATAACTTTTATCAAGGTGAAACCCCAGTGAAGCAAACAGGAGACCCATTGGTCTAGCCAATGTGAGTATCTCTAGTGGATAGAAGTCTACATCAGTGGGAAATATACAGAGAATGTCGTTTTCTGTGGGAGTTTTATAAACATTCTGCAGTATCCAAATTAGTATTTCTAATTTAACTTCAAAGGTATATTTCCTGTCGTTAATAACTGCTGCCGGATGCTGCCACACATTAGTCTGTCTATGGGAGTAGTAATATTATCAAATTGTCTCTCCAAGCATACCTGTCTTTCAGTAAAAGTGTTCATATGATCAGTAGGTATCAGATACAAACAACATGTTAGGCATTAGAGAATTTTCATTTGGCCCCTATTTACCTCATTCAATCTGGCAGTACCACTCAACTTCCACCTTCTGTAGAATTATGCTCCTATTGACAAAGACTAAATAGAGGGACTAAACTGTCGCCTGTAGGGCATAAAAGTTATTTTAATGTTCCACTACTTTCTTTAAATGTCTGGCTAGCTTTGGCTTCTAGATTGTTTGAATTCAAACTGCCAAACTCTGAGGTTCGCTCTTGAATCAACGGAACACCACTAAGAATTCATTCTCTTGTTTTTATTCCTTCCCCTCAGGTCGGTTAGGTCACACACCTCCTACTCTGTGTCCCACCCTCTCATCTCCTCTCTTCAAACGTTCCAGATAATCTCCCTCTCTCTCTTTGATAGCTATATTCATTTCCTCCCACTGCCGACAGCGGCACTATTCAGCACTCAGCGGAGAGATAACCCTGGCCCCCGGGCACTCCAGCACATCTCCACCACGTTTTGACCAGGCCGTCCGCTCTCATCTCCTCTCATTGTGGGATGAGCTCACCCCCTCACTCCAGCAGCTTAATATTCACATATGCAATCATATTCCAATTTTAATCAGAATGCGACAATGTTCTCAACAATGTTCTTGAAATGGCTCTTCTATAACCTGGATGAAGGTTTTTTGAACATTGCATTTTTCCGACTCAGTGCTATCCAAATGTTTTGCTCTTCTCCCCCGTTTGGGGGGCTTTCTATATTAATTAGACAATAAATTGCAACAGAAATTGAATAAACAGTTAAGTAAAAAGCTGATATAAGCAACAACTTAACTCTGAAATAAAAACACATAAAGTAACATATTTTCAACTCCATGTGGTTATCCGAGTTGAATTATTGACATTTTTAGTCAAGTAGGTAACTAAATTAAAGATATAGTATGTAAGATCTTGTTCAATTGTACTTTTTATACCTCACATTTTGGCCGGGATATTTCCATATGTAGTATAAACACGCATAAAACCTTTGGAGAATTAGAGTTTTGTCCTAAAAATCTTTTGTTTAAAAATAACTGCTGCACTTCCAAGTTGGCATTGTGCTTGAATCCAAATTAAAAGCCCCCTATCATACATGTACAGTAAAACATAATCACTACTCTCCATTGGGTACACAATTTCTTCAGTAGCACCACCAAGGCCCCTGCCCAAGAAAGCGGTATACACTGAGGTTATTTGTTTGGTTCTTTTAGTTTTTTTCTCACAAATCCTTCCAGGTCCTTCCCCTGTGGTATGGAGAGTGTCCAAACCCCCTGGAGCTCCACACAGACTTGATTTGATGGAGCGCAGCGTGATCGCACAGTGAGCAACGGGTTTTATGAAAAGGATGTGCATGGATGTTTGATCCCCCTTTGTTGTGAAGCGTAGCCCGAGGTGGGGCGTTGCGTTTGGGTCTGCAGATCTTGGAGGGATGAAGAGATGAAGACAGACTGCTACACTCGGACCACAACACGCTGAATTGATAGAAAGCGGGCCTTCTCGCTCTCCCTTAGCGCTGTTGGACTGTAAGTGCACGCACATAGTGTATGCACACACATTAAGCACCTTAATTGCATTCGACTGGCCTGAGATTCAGCCTGGAAACATTTAATAAACATTGGATAAGATATTATTGAGATGATTTGTGCGTGTGTAGTGTGCATGCGTTTGTGTGTATTGGTCTTTATCTGCGTGTGTGTGTGTGTGTGTGTATGTGTGTATACAAGTGTGTGCTGGTGTGGGAAAAATTCAGTCCAGGCCTTGGGGCTGTGTGTGTGTGTGTGTGTTTAGTTCTCTCTCTCTCTCTCTCTTGCTGTCTCTCTCTCTTTCTCTATCTGTTCATTGTGTACCCTTCTCCTCCCAGAACCAATGGTTCAGGACGGTGGAACCACCGAGCACAAGGACAGACAGTGCCTTCTCCCAGTCCCTCCCTTTGGTCTCCACTCCACCCCCCTTTTATTCTTTCTGTTTTGGTTCTTTCTTTTATTTATTCTGTACTTAAATTATTCCTTCTTTCTTTTTTTCCTACCTGCCTTAATTAATTCCTTCCTTTCATCTTTCTTAATTCCTTCCTTCCTTCCTCCTTTCTCTCTCTCTCCCTGGGGGGAGTCTGTGAGGTGTAAGCCCGGTGGAGCCACAATGCTTGAGGCCTGTGATGTGTAATGCTACACAAACACACAGCAAACACATTACACTCCTGGTGGAATCCTCCTTCCAGATCCATCCTTAGACTTTTCACAAACACACACACACACACACGCACACACATGCGTGAAAACGCATCACCGCTTGACGTACAGTATCTGCCATTTAAGTGTCTGTCTGCGAGTATCTTGCTTTCTATGTCGGCGTCAGATAGTACATCATTTTCAAAGGGAAAAAGCTTGATGGCAATCATATCGAATCATATGTTCAATATATAAAAAATATGTAATATATGTCATATATTCCAATGTCGAGATTTATTTGATATTTGTTTCGAATCTTCGGTAGTGTGGATACTTCCTGTGGTTTTACCATACAGTTACCATTGACATTTAAATTTTTTTTCCATGTATGCGCACCAGAAACACAATGCATCAGACACTCATAACGGATATTCCCATTACGACTTTGGATTGAAGGGTCTGGTTGCTTGTCCTATGTGATCAGGGCAGTGGGGTTGCAGTTAAAGTTGGTTTGTGAATACTACATATTTCAAGAACATGCAGTTTAGGTGAATTACAGACTGAATTGACCGTGTGTGTGTTATGCTATGTTCTTATGTTACATGCTTAATACGTCCTTAACTAACTTGCCCAGTAAAATAATGGTTAAATAAAAATACATTTGGGGGTTTTCAATACACAGTGACAATTATTGTTACATTTACTGTCAGCATTTTAAAATAAATACTTAGCTACAATGACTTTTTAAGCCAAGTTGTGGTTTGTAAGGACGTCTTGGGGTAAGTTCGGCACTGCTGACAATGTGTGCTCTGTGTTAAAGACAGGGTGGCACCGACCGTTCTGAACCAAACAGTGGACCAATGCAGAGGCGGAGAACCAGAATATAGGAGTTTGACGTATTTACGTGATGGCAGCATGCTTCAGTAAACTTCTAAACATTCTTCGCCTAAAAAAAAGTGTGCTACCTGGCTGGAACTTCCCACTTACTGACGCCCAACAAAAAAAAACTTGAATGCTGGTAAACTGTAGAACCCTATGCATGCCTCCATCATCTCTAACGTGTGTATTTATATGAAAATATCCCCACGTTTGCCTTTCCACCGAGCCCACAGTAGAGGTACACAGTCGCAGGTAAATATAGCACAGATGGCAACCGCAAAGAGACACTCTGTAAGACAGAATCCATCAAATGTTTTTCTGGATAAGGCCCAGTCTGTCACGTGCACACAAACCAAAGCATGCGTGCATGTATTTAATACTCTTACGTTACATCATAACTGATATACAGTATGGTATATACCCTTCACTGACACTTGCAATTTACATTACAATTTACAATGTAGCCATCTAACACTTTTTATCCAAAGTGACTTACAGTGAATACAATTGCACATATGCACATATTGAGCAAAGGGGTTGATGGTTGATTGAAGTACTAATTAGTAGCTGCACCTACATACCTAAACACAGGCATGTAAATAGAATATTAATAATATCCCATCTGTGTGTGCAGTTCTACCACAACAACAGTTGTTTAGTTAACAAATCACACCAATAGACATGAGGTGTGACCTCATCTAACCCCTCCTCTGCTTCGGACTGGGATGGACACACATGTGCAACACGTCAAGTGATCTGTAGAGGGCACTGTACTATCAATTTAACCTAAGGCACTTTGCTATCATCAGATCAGCGAACAAGACCACCCATGGCTTGCTGAACTTTTAATCTCTCCACTCCAACACCTTTGGCTTGCAACTTCAATAAATATGAAGCAATTGATAAACAACGGTATTCATTTCTCTTCAAGGCTTGAAATATTCCATATACTGTATTTAAATTAGACAAAAGGAGAACGATTATTGACATTCTATGTATAAACTATAATGCTGGACTAGAGGCTCAATGTCACTTCTGTAATAGCTCTGAGATGCTTATAATAGCTGTTGTTCATGAGGGGAATTTGCAGCACATAAGGACTCCCCAATGTCCTAACGCAGTTAGTAGCCTACAACTGAAAACGAGAAGACGAAAAGGAAAAGAAAAAAGAAGAGAAGGAAAAAATCAAATAAGGACTGACTGTCTGAGACGTGGTGTTTTTGTACACAAGCTGGTAATCCCCGGTATACTGACCTTGTTCCTATCTCAGCAGCTGAAGTTCTCATAACAAAAAGCCATTGAGGAACGTGCTACAGTTTGATCAGTGTGAATCCCCTTTTTTGTTTAAACGCAGAGAGGTTTGTCTATCTTATACGTGTCAAGCTACAGCACATACTGTTATTTGAATGGTATTGCTGAATGACATTCCAAACAAGATGGGAATCAATCCACGCATCCCGAGACAACACAAACTTTTCTGATTACAATGAAAAACAAATGGTGATTATTAATTCACTGTTCAAGTAAATGTGATGCAAAAGTATGAACCTCTGAACAGATAGCTCTTATAAAATGCAGCCCTAACCCAACATTATTCTCCAGCGCACTGGACATAGCACACCTTAGCGCAGTATATATATAAAAAACATGAAGAAACAAGCATGAAATAAATTCTGCTTGTAATTAACATAATTCTTTCCGACAAAAACCCCTGCTGTTGTTGTTGAGTGGGCAGGGGTAGGGTGAGCTGGCGTCATTGTGTAAAGAACTATGTGGAACTAATTTTGCGAGCCATAATGCTTTAAATAGCTTGCTCTCATGTATTCAATTACACACATACTGAATAAAGAATAAAGGTAGGCTACCAGAAGGCACGAGGGATGTGTAAAGCCAAAGAATGTGGTCAAGGTGTACGTATCATTTTTAACTTCGACAGTGAGGTGGAGAAACGACAGACTAGGAAGAGATGGGTGCTAAGCGAAGGCGTTAAAAGAGGCAAAGAACAAAAAATGAAAAGAATTTCACAAATGCGTCTTCAGGGAGATTTCATGACACGATGACACAGAAAGGAGAATGCTAAACAATTAATGTGGGTTGGGTTTGCCGTAGTATGCGTGTGTGCGCGGGCGCGCGTGCGAGTGTCTGTAGTGTGTGTATATGTACCCACGCGCGTTCCTGGTGTATTTATATGCTGCTGGCTCCACAAGAGCTCATTTCCCCCTAAAAATAACACGCTCTGCCAACACCACAACCCTCACACACATACACACACATGCGCGCGCACACACTTTGGGAAAAGAGGCAATAAAAACCATGAAATTAACCTCCTGTCTGGTGTTAGTGCTGTGGCCCCAAATGGCTAGGAACCAATTTGCATGTATGCCTGTGTGCATCTGTGTGCATGTGGCAGCACACATGTCTGTGTCTAACATCCTCATATGATGACCACGTACCAATTACCTCCAGCATACTCATAGTCGTATGCGTCCTTCTGTCTGCAGTGTAAATGTTTGCCTTACGATGGTCACGTTTCCTTGTCGCCTTAACTCTGTTATGTTCAGTCATAGTTGTTCAAATCCTCGTGACTGTCAAAACTACCCAAGTTGGCTCAATATGACGTTTTAATTTAGCTGACCATGAGTTGAAGTAATAAGGTAACTTAAAGTGATACTGAACTTGAGAAAAAGCAAACTATCATCCTAAATTTGTGTGTGAAAATTTGTTCTTGCGGTAAGAAAGCAATACTGAAGTGTTTTTTGTTGAAAAGTTTAATATCACGTTAACCAAGTTAATGCAGAAACCGATCGATTTTTTCATCTTACCTTAATCTCTGGCTTCCCTCTCTCTCGGGCAGCCATATTGACTCGAACCTGCAGTCGACCTGTCACTCGACCCGAGCGATACGGTAGCTGGTTGTATTGCTGTCCTAATGATTGCATGGCCACTGATGACAAATGAGCTCGAAATGACATGCCGCAGGTTAGTGGGAGTGTGTGTGTGTGTGTTAAGTGATTGGCGCCAGATTGTACGGCCACGCCAAGGTCTCGCTTTATCTAGTTACCCATCAGATGCCATGTCAAAAGCTGTCCATGATTATCCAGGGCACATATGTGATACATGTACACACACTCAGATTTGCACTTACTATAGCAATCCTGCATCAGTAGTGTTTACTATTTGCTGTATTCTGTATGTGGACTGTATTAATATTATTTAACAGCGTTGATACTTAGATATGATTAAAAAAAACAGCAGTTGTGTAACAGCCTGCGCTGGTTTTCTCTTGTGTATCTACTGTATATTGTATATTTTATTGTAATTTTCTAGACTTTGCTGATGTAATATCTCCGGCATCAATCTTATCTTATGTTATGTTATCTTATTCAGTTACTGTTCAATTTTACTTAAAGAAAAAGCAAAAATATTTTTTTTGACAAACAATCCTGTTTCTCTGTAGCAAATTATTTGGAAATAGCATCATGGGACAATTACGGTAGGTATAGCCTAACTCTGGAAAAATAAGAAGGGATCCGAAAATATTCTCAGGGGCCAACTGGAGGAATTTTAATAAAATAAATGAATGAAACAAAAAATAGCCAACACTCACCCAAAGCTTTTACATTAAAACTTATTATTTGACTGACAGTCGAGTAATTTGGGTAGGCCTATAAAGTGGTTTATTTAAATATATATATTTCTAATTATTCTCTCAACCACAGAGCTACACAAACACACCACACACGTCCAGGTCCAAACGCGAACAACGCATACAATCAATTCAGACAGTGCTTGAGGGTGGGATGCTGCTGCGCAAGGCGTGCGCAGGTGGATTACATAGCGCCAACCAATAATAGGACCTGTGCCAGTGAGCGATTGAAACGTGGAGAAATAAAGAAAAAGAAAATATGAGGGGAAAAGGTGGACACGCGTGTGAATGTGTGTATGTGTGTGTGCGCGCGCGCGTGTTTGTGTGTGTGTGGTTGATGACGGACAGACCAATGAATGGCGCGTTCTCTTTCCAGTGTATGTTCCGTTCCGCAGTGGGACACTAAACGTGACTCAGCAGACACAGCGGTTTGCAGACGTGACGCTATCGCGATGATAGGCGATGCACGCCACATTAGCAGCGGACAGCGCGGGCCTCAAACGCTGCCGTTGGCTTTTAGGTTATTGGCTATATATGTGAAATAACTGTTACAGGTAGGCCTACAGGCTGTACAAATTACAATATCTGCTCTAGAGGTAATGTGGGCTATTATGTGGATTGGTATTGACTATACGAATAGACATGAATGATTTATTCCAGCTAAACATACATGAATAATGTACATAAATGGCTGTAGATGTTCCTTGGTATAAATATATAGGCTTACATCCTTGTTAATTAATTAATTCATAAATAATAATAATAATAATAATTATTATTATTATTATTATTATTATTATTAGTAGTAGTAGTAGTAGTAGTAGTATTATTAGTAGTAGTATATTCTTCTTCTATTATTATTATTATTCATTATTATTGTTGTTATTATGTTGAACTATAGACAATTTTGCCACGATGCTGGTCTGGGAGCATAGCCTAAAATGCTTAAAGCTCTTAAATTTAAAAATGGTGTGCAGTCTCCTTTGAAAACGTATGTATTACAAAGCAGACACAAAAGGTTTAGTTTACAATATGCAAATCCTGATAACGCTCCCAAGGAATGGACCCTGTGGTTAAATAACCTCTACTGAAAGACGCAGGCCACAGTCTTTGGAATAGTTTTTGCCAGATTCAAAGAAACTGGTGGTTGGTGGGTTGATATGGGTGTTGACAACGGACAGATTTACTCTGCAAAATAATCATGTTCACCAAAGCAGCAGGCCGGCGGCGTGTCTCCACACGCCCGCTGTCACCACGCCTTCAGCCCCGAACAGCACAACTGACAGAGATCTCAGCCTCCCACTTTCTTAGGACAGGCATTCATCTACTGTGTTATGACGAATCATCTGACAAAATAAGTTCCTGCCTGAACGAAGTGGGCCATCGAAAGTACCTCAAAACGACCCACAAATGTGTACCTTGACAAAATGAGGTGGAACATAATCAGTTTAATTTTTACGCAACATGTTCGCTTACCAACTTGAAAATAAATCTCTAATCGGCTCCTTGCTAGAAAATAGGAATAATAATAATACTTGTACATTGTAGCCTACGTGTTTTAAATCTACAGAATGGCAACAGAAACCCTCGTAACTGCCTCCCACGGGTCCCGTGAGAGAGCAAGCACGCACATGCGACCCAACAGACCGGCCCCGTGCGAGAGGAGGTGGCGTTACGCACACACATACAGCCTCCTGTGAAACAACATGCGAGCTATAGGGACATTGTAAGGACAACACAGGTCCTTTCACATCACGGTAGTTGGGCAGTTAGTACGTGAACTCACACCTGTCCTAACAAAAGTATCAGCGATTGTCTGAATAATTGTTCGTGACAAACTAAATCAAGACGTAGCAATATTATTATGAATGGTGCTAAACACCTGGTTTAACAAGTACAATTTTTTAGAGTAGATCGTATAGGACTAACCTTACTGAGAGTTAAAGGGTCTTGTCTCTTTGTTACTGTAGCAGTGAGTTTGTGGATGAGCGCGCTGCTGGTTAACCATTAATATATCTGGTCGCCGAGAAGCGACCTGCTGCCTTACGGGGAGAGAGATGTTCAGGGTTAAGAGAGATGGTTATAGAGGTTGACAGGACAATGCGGTATTTGGAGACAAGCCCATGGTGACATGGCGATAAGCCCTGCAGGAGATTCTGCTTGTGCTCAGAGCTATGGAGGGGTTCAGATTAGAGACAGGAGGAGAGGTTAGGGTCTTAACTTACAGCCAGTTACTGGCGTTGGCCGAGAGGAAGGCGAGGCAGAGCATCAGGAGGCACCGTAACACATATTCCGCGGTCATCTCGGGCGCCACCGGGAGCAAGGTAGACAGGTCGGTAAAAATTGAAATAATCCCGGAGTGACGGGGTCGGTGTAGACTCCTGGCAACCGAAGAGCAGTGGGTTCGAGAGCACGGGGTAGGGGTGGTCTTAATCCATTGTCAGGCATCCACCGAACATCCACCGGAGCGGCGGAGGGAGAGACGCGCAGCTTCACGGTTCGCCGGCGCTAGGCTGGCAGAACACTGGAATACTAAAAGTACAAAACAAACCGTGCGCCACGGCGCCCGACCGGAGCACAGCGAATCAGAGTGAACCTCCTTCTTCTTATTCCGCTTGTTTACTCTCCTTCTTATTTTCGCGTTAACACCACCGGGCGCGCGTGGTGAAACGCTCATAAAAAGCATTAACGAGCCACTCAAGGCTCAACTTTACGGCTCCTTCCTCAGGTGCGTCTCTCTCGGCTTATCACGCACCGTGTACCGTTCACAGCGTGAAACCTCTCTGCGTTGGGTCAAGTTTCTCACCAGAGCTCTGTCACTTTCTCTCTTTCTCACACACACACACACACACGCACACATACACACTCTCTCTCACCTCAACTTGCACGGCTCCTCAGACATGCCAGTCTCTCGTGCCTCTGGCAGAGTAGACGGTTAGCGCGCGGCTTTAGCGGAGGGGCGGCGCGAGGCTACGGAGAGGTACGGCAGTCGAATGGGAGTGAGGTTGGGGATGAAGGCGGGTTTATAGTGCGTTGGGTAAGGTGGCGTTTCGTGCGCGCGCAAGCTCGAGCATGCGAGGCGTGCGTGCGTACGAGCACGAGCCTATGTGTGTGTTTTAGCGGTCTCCTGGGAGGATGCAATAGCGCAGCCATTCACTAAGGCCCCCC
>JAODLI010002138.1:0-10734 GCA_027575585.1 Percopsis omiscomaycus
AAAAAAAAAAAAAAAAAAAAAAGCCTGCTAGTAAAATTCAGCCCAAGAGTTCAAATGAGATTTCCTTGCCCAAGTTAAAAAGGCAAAGCGCCTCCGCACGTTATTCATGAATACACTGTCAGCCAGAGGTCAAATGGGTAGGGGGGCAACGGGGGGAGTACGAGGGGAAGCTCCATCAAGAATGCATAAAAAAAAAAGGGAAAACCCCAACCCTTTAGGGCGCCTAGTAATGGGACACTCCACCGTTACGTTAAAGTGCCCCCAGAAATGCACATTTCCTCCACAGCACACTGGGGAGGTTCTGAAGCAGTGGCAGTAGTGGGAGGGGCAGAGAAGATTTGATTTTAGCCTACGAGCACTGCAGCAGGAGGAGTAGAGAGCAGTGCGGGATTTTTGCATTGCAACCCTTCCAGACACCAAGACACATATTGAGCACAATTACAACTAGGTAATTTAGCAGACGCTTTTATCCAAAGCGACTTACAATCAGTACATTTGTCAACAGTTGAAGTGGTTAACCCCCAGTTTTTGCAAGCAAATAACATTCTCCCAGAATAAGTGTGGCATCATGTAACAAGGTTACTTCACTTTGCATTGCTTTAAATGGAGCAGGTAGGGGTTAGGCATCTTGCTCAAGGATGCAGGTAGGCCACCTCTGGGGCTTGAACCCACGACCTTCCGGCTGGGAGTCCAACACCTAGAGGCTATCCGGCCCCCACAGCAGTGTACCTTTAAAGACCTACCGCTGGGACAGACACACATTGAGACGAACAGAGAGGACTCACTGTGAAGAACAGGTCCATGATGCGAGTGTCCAGCAGGGCTTCTCTCCAGGCCTCGGTGGGTTTCAGCATCACGTTCTGCGTGGACTCAAACAGCGCGATGTAGTGACGCCCCAGTGACCCAGCACGGGTTAAGGCCAACACCAGCATGAGGTCGGATGTACACAACACACACACACAGACTCTTCACACTAGCGCCTGTACGGGTATTTCCGTCTCAAGATGGCCGTTGCAGACCTGAAGCGTTTTGCAGTGAAAACATTTGAAGGCATTCGCTGGTGGTGCAGCCCGGCCTCTTAACTGCCACAAATACTTTTTCTTCTCTCATTTACTCTCTTGCTTCTGTTGTTTTTTAACCCTCTTTCTCACCCGCTCAGCCTGTCCTCTGTTTTTCCCTCTCTTCCTTCTCTGACGCAGCGCTGCCAACTGCTTCCCTGCCGCGACTCACTAGACACTTGTGCCCTGCCTGTCACCTCTCCCCCTCTGCTGCCAAGACAACCTCCTCTTCCCTCTCCCTCCAAGACGTCTGGGAGACCCGCCTGTGAACCGCAGCTCTTGCCACGACACTCCCCTCTTTGCCTGCTTGGCCAATCGCGGACCTGCTCTCTCACTTGACCACTCTCTCTCTCTCGCTCTCTTCCCCCCGTCCTAACAAGACTCCCACAGCATCCTGGGGCCTGGGCTTTCCCCTCTCGTGTCTTCCCTCCAAGACTCACTATCCCTGCTCCAAGCTCTTAAACCAACCGAGGCCCTGTCGAGACACACTTTCAGCCCCGCCCAATTAAAAACTCCTTTTATTGAGCCCGCAAGACACCCTGTGTCCCCTCAACCTGACACGCCCCAGACGCTCACTCCCTTTCACCAGTAAAGAGTTCAAATTCCTTCATCTCACAAGCACACGTGTCAGTCAATCTCTCTCCGGAGCGGAGGCCGAGAGTGTGGAAACGTCCGCAGGAATGTCCGATCAAAGCCAGGCAGCGGCGCGGGCCAGCAAGGCCACGCATTCCTCCGACAGCCCCGTGGCCCGCCTCTCCCCGCGCTGACCGGCACACAAGTTGGCACCTGTCTTAGGCTCTGTTGGAGGATTTTGGGCGACTGTGAATGTGTATGGGAGTGTTTTGGCATTGTTAAAAATAGTTATGGCAGTGAGAACTCTAATTAAACCTTAAGAAAAAGACTGAAATAAAGTGGAGAAAAAACACAAAAATTTTGAAAAAGAAAGAAAGGAAAGAGTGAAAAAGAAAGTGACAAAAGAAAAAAGCATGAAAGAAGGAAAATGCCTGATAAAGATGAAACAAAGATAATCATTCCGGATTTTAACAAAACTTTTACGGAAACTATTTTTTATTTCTGATGCTGTAAATCGTATCCAGGCAGCCCCACATATAGTCGTACTTCTTGGTCTTCCAGTCCTGCATCCTTCAAACAGATCACCTCAGTGACTGGGAGGGGGCCTCCTAACGCTAGCACAGCCTCCGAGCAGCCTCCCAGGGGACCAGGGGAATGACAACTCCACACGTACTGCACTGACCTAATGGGACACAGAGCAAGCCTCACAATGCAGGCCAGCTAAATAGTTGGTATACTGATAAACCCATTCTATTAAAGGGTACTTAATAAAGTCCAGGTTTGACTTCTGCTAAATCTACTTCCAGAGATGAGTAAACTGACAAACTGAAGGCTGCCAAGGGGGTGGGTGGGTGGGTGTGTGTGTGTGTGTGTGTGTGTGTGCGCGTGCCTTGAGGATGAGTAATGTGTGTGGAGTGACGAGGACATGTGGTTGTGGTTTGGTGGGTTTTTAAAAGACATCACCTGCTGCTATCTCAGGCCTTCCAGCATGTGCAAGAATAACTAACGCTCCAAGTTGACTTTCCACTGGAAACACTGGACAGACTTGTTGGACACACACACACACACACACACACACACAGACAGACACACACACCTCAAATATATTTTACAATCCAAAGAATGGATTAAGAATGGGCCATGTACACTGTTACACAACTACCTGTGTGCACATTATCACCAGCTACAAACCAAGTGCTTGGACAATTCCTCGTGCTTGGTGAAGTTGCCTGTTGAACTATCTTGGCTAAGCTGTCAACCGATTTAAATATCCAATTATACCAAGTCTGCTGGAAGTGGAACATGGGAAGCGTCTGAAATATGAGGGGTTTAATTTGTCCACCTCACCATTTACCAATCTCTTGCAATTAAATCAATTACACATGCTCATTAAAATATTTTTAGTAGTTTTGCGCAAAAATACCATAAACTAAACCTGTATCCCATTAATGAATAATATGTGTGTGATGAATTATTAAAAACACAGTTATGTATTTATAAATCAATAACCTACACTGAAACAAGACCTTAATTATGTACAGTCAAGTATACACCAGGAAAATAACTCAATACGAGCTCTTTGAAAAGTTAACTGATTTCTACTTTAATTTCTATTTTCAATCATTCATAATTTGCTTAAGTTTAACAAATAATTTCCCAGCACTGTGTAAAAAAATTGTAATTTGTCAAAAAGGCTTTGGCCAGCCATTTTAGGAAATATCTTAGCCATCTGAAAATGCGCGTCCCAGGGGTTATGGATTAGCGGGCGTCTCCTGTAGCCTGAATGCATTATTGGTTGATCCTTATTAAAAGGATGGGAGACCCGTCCATTAGGAATGGCTGTGGGTATGCCAGTGGCCAGCACAAGGAGCCCAGAGCTATTCCAAGGCGCGTGGTGGGGTTTAAGTGATATATCCTTCACTAAATCTCCCCTGCGGCCATGCTATGTGAAATAACAGTCCACGGATGCCTCCTCCCTTCCCTTCCCTTCCCTTCCCTCCCCTCCCTCCCTCCCTCCCTCCCTCCTTCCCTGTTGGCGCCTACTTCTCAGTGTTAAGAGGCGATATGAAGTTTTGCAGAACATTTGTCTGTATAGGTTCCTTACCTCGATAACTATACCCCTCCCTTTCCCTGGTAGCTTCTTTAGTCCCATATGGATCCTTAACATTTTGTTTTCCCCCTCTCTGTTAACTTCCACTTTAAACAAATCATTCAAACGAAAATAAATATGAAGTAGGAAATGTTAGCAAAGACGGGTAACGAATGGGTAAAGGAATCTTGTACGTTCATTTGCATTTCTTAAACTCTGATCTTCTATAAAAACTACCAAAAATATTGTGTCGCTGAACTGGCACCCGTCAGAAAATTCAGTTCCTTCAGAGCTTTCTGTGTTTTAGCTCCTCTGCCATCACCTGGGGCAATCTGTATTTCTATTACAATTTTCATCCAGATTACATTTAAAAAGTCAATTCACGCAATTTGTACCTCTGTTACACCCCCCCAATACTACTGTCAGGCCTGCTCTGTGTTTAGACAGTGGCGGTCAGATAGTCCCTGCAGCAGCAGGTCAGGGTCGCATTGTTGCCCCCGGGGCAAACACCCAGGATCGGTTTACACCCCCCTAATCCCAACATTAATCTGTGGACCGATCTCCCAACAGCTAATGAGAATACTGGGCCAACCACACACACACACACACACACACACACACACACACACACACACACACACACGGTAATGCCTGCTGGTGCTGGTACAGGGAGGTAGGTGATGGATGTCTGCTGTTCTGTCTATATATAAAGAGCCCCCCTCTACACCAAGGTGGACTACCTGCTCTCCTTTGAGAAAATACAAGATTGGAACGAGGTTACAAGTCACGTATATCAAAGTGTATACATTTGTCGCACAAGTTTAAACTTTTAATTGCCATTAGTACTGTAATTAGTGTTCCCAACACCACTAAAACCAATGGCATAACTTGAAACCCCTTGGATTTGCTTGATACAACTGTTATATATACTGGCACACAGAAAAGGGCTGTGTTCTGCCCCACAACTGTCAAAGCTACACCTCAAGCAGCATTATTAATTTTTTTATTTTTAAAGGTCTGCTAAAATAAAATAAATATATACACAGACAATGTGCAGTGGTGTTTCATAAACTGATGCTGCCCCCAACATGCCAAGTTATTTGAAGCGCCATTCTTTCAGCTAATATACAACTACCTCTGAACACAGCCATACGCCGGCGACCGAATTTGACATCCAAAGGGGCAGACCCGACCGCACCCCCGACCTGGGTCAAGCCGGGCGCAGAGTGATACGCGGTTGTGGAGACGCGCCGTGTCATGGAACCACAGTGGCATTTTAAAAGGGCTCTTTGAGGTTGTTGAGGAAGGAGAGAGTGTGTCGCTGTGTATCTGTGAGCGCGCGTTTATAACAAGCCACAGCTGTTAAGCACACAATTAAGGAGAGGCCCCTTGATGCATGCTGGCACACATTCGCATGGCACCACACGGGCGTGTTTGGACACTTGTAGACAGGCGGACACACTCACTCAGCCCTCCCAGCGGTCTTCATCAATCTGTTGTCCCCTTTCAACGGCCGCCCAGACACTTGCATGCTGGGTGTGCGCGCGCACACACACACACACACACACACACACACACAACAGACTTTAAAGTGCTGCGCTACTAAGTCATATGCTATTCTTGTGACGGGGAACCGAACTGTGAACGTGTGCTAACCTCAACTGGCTGGCCACGCTTGAAGCCCTACGCATATTGTGTGCGTTTTCAGTTTTTTTGGAATTAAAGTTACAATATTAAACTTCTTCATATAAAAAAAAGAAAGCTGATTGAGATAATACACCAATAATCATATCAATAATCAAGTCCAACATTTAGAGAACTTTATTTAAATTATTAATTTTAAAACGAATATTAATCAAGTTTTTTAATAATCTATCCTAGGGGGGACTTAATTGTACTGGTTCGTAATCAGACACTTAAACTCTGTGGGTTTTACCCTTACTTTAATTTATAGGTTGTCCTTTTATCTGTTATATATTTTGCACTGCCATTATGTTACCTACTTCTATTATATTTAAAGATCTATAAATTTTAGGTGTAATTTACATTTATTTGACAAATTTTTTATCTTCATTGCTTTATTTTGTTTCCTCATTATAAATTTAGCATGACAATTGTATTTTATTGCTTTTTTATAGGCCACATAAAGAACTGTAAACTGTTTTAGTGAAAAAAAAAGACAATAATTGCTAGTCCATATTGTAATTATGAGGAATTAGTTATATACAGACATCAAGTTAGCTATACAGTATCGCATGCAAAAACATAATATCCAGAGTATTCGCCTGGGCACTCGGGCGAGCCATCTCTCCCAATCTACTGGGCAACCCCACGCTATATACCAGACAACACCAGGGCGGGCCTGCATCGCTCTACATTGTTCTTAATGTTTACAGAACACTGCCCAGAGTGCTCCAGGGCAAACCACTAACCGACATAACTGCACTTTGTATTCCTTTATGTGTGCCCCCAAAAACACACTTCCACAGCTACACACTGCCACACGTGTGCGCGCGGGGGACACAATTACAATGAGGTCATTTAGCAGATGCTTTTATCCAAAGAGCAGATAGGGGTTAGGCATCTTGCTCAAGGATGCTTACAGGTAGGCCCAGTCAAGGCCTTGAACCCACAACCTTCTGGCTGGTAGTCCAACACCTAGACCACTAGACTATCCTGCCAACCTCACAAAGGAATAAAAAGTGCCTCCCTGAATGTGCGCACACGCACAGAGACACCACAATACCAGGCATTCCAAGAGGAGCCTCGACAAGCCATGTGGGCTTGTTGCCGGGGGGACGGCGGGCTAGCGGGGGCGGTATGAAAATGGGACGGACACACAGAAACCTCTTTGAAAGTGATCCACAGTCCGGCAGGGAGGCACACGTCCCTTCTCGGCCCGAGCTTAGAGGACGCCGGGCGGGTTGGGATTTAATTTAAGACCTCATGAGCTTAAGACCTTAACAGCCTGGACAAGACAGACAAGCAAACCGGCAGGCGTACACACACACACACACACACACACACACACACACACACACACACAGGGAATGGTCTACTACAATGCCAGCTGCAAAGATAACACACACACAAAAGAGAATCAACAAGAGAGCCAATGGGATGATGTAGAATTTGTGTAAAGCATTTGAAACATTCTGCAAGTGCGCACGCACACACAAGTCTATCAGCTAAAGCGATTCTGTCATCAAATGCACACAAAGCACCCACCAAACATCGTATTCTCATCCCATAATTTCTTCTGAAGTAAGTGTGCCCCGGGAAGAAAGAAAAGGATATGATTGGGTGGCAGGAAGTTCCAGCTGAGCACCTGGTTGGCCAGTGCCAGGTAGCGCTGGAACACGGAGGACATCTGGGCGTTGAGGTTCTCCCGGCGGCTGAACTCCTGCAGAACCTCCATGGTGAGGACAAAAATCTGGCGCAGGTCGTCCTCCTGGCGACGAGCCGAGGGTTGTTGGGACACAGGTGACAGGAGGCGGGAGGAAATGAAGACACATTGTTTCTTCTTCATTTTAGGGGCTGGTTTCACATTTTGGCTGCCACTTAATTCAGAGGTCGCGTTAACCGAATATTTTCCGTCATTGACTAAAAAATCTGAAGGCAGTCCGTCATTTTGAAAGATTAGAACACAAAGTAATTCCCGCCCTGTTCGGTTGGTGGCAAGTGTGAATTATTATATATTATGATATATATTTTCATTAATGCTATATGTATATTTTACAAAGTTCTTTCCCATTAGTCTATTAACGTAATTTCATTGCAACACTCTCCACTAGTGCGGCTCATATACATTTAGAACTTTTATCCAATCAGATATTCCACCTTTCACACTACAAAACAATAAAACAGTCTTTGTCTGTCTTGGCATGTTTGAACAACAAGTAACAAGTGCCTCTAACGGACTCCGAGCTGTGGAGTCGGACAGCAGTGAAACCTAACGGAGAGAGAGACACGTCTATACCTGGAAGAGGCGCTTGCAGCTACCGTGGAACTCCATGCTGAGCCCAATGCTGCTGGTCTTACTGGAGCTGGAGAACTCGCTGAGCAGAGCTGTCAGGATGGAGCAGGCCAGAGTCTGCTGCAAAGGGCAACACACAGACGCAAGCACAAACAAAAAGGTCAAAAGATTATACCAAGATCCTCAAGAAAGAAACGAGAAGGAAGAGTATCAGCAAGTGGGTCGGGCTAGAAAATCGTTACATTAGAGCGATATTCATGGCATAAAACCCCTGCTTTTACCTGCTGGTACGGCATATGTTGGCCCCCCATTTACAGTAGGAAGTCTGATATTTGCTATTAAATGTCCATTTCAAAAAAGGCACTTCATTTATGATTGTGATGGCCAATCAGAAATACATTTAGTAAGGTTTCTGATTACAGTATGTCTGTTTTCAAATGTCCAAGCTGCAGCAGAGGACTCCATGTGATATCTGTAGCTACGAATCTACTGCCATCTAGAGGCTGAAGAAAGGACATGCATTATGCCTCCCTAAATTATGTCAAAAACAGTGAAATAGAAAACCTGGATTATAATTTATCCGACCAGCTCTACTGTAAATGCAGGCAATTACAATTGAACTAGGATACCGTAAGAAAATACCACAAGAGATACCATGTATTAAGATACATTTTTAGCTACATTTACATGTTTTGGGTGATTTTGGAATACATTTTCGAGCATTTACAATTGTCTAGATCATAAACACTGCTAAAGAATAGATATTTCTGAGAGAACCAACAAATACGTTTAGTCATGAAAATTAGGCCTAAAGTAGCAAAACTCTTTCAAAGAAAGTAATCTTTCATTTTAGACAGTCTTCAATGAAATCCCAGATAGGTGGCGTGTCTGTTTTTGAATGGAGTGTTGGATTAAGATGTCTTACTTTTTGCCTAGGAGCCAACACAGCTAACCTGACGGGCCAGATGGTTTGTACACAGAACCATCTGGGAAGCCGTCCTAGGTGACTGTTTGGAAAAGGGCAGGCACTTTCAAAAAATACTTGGCAGGTGATTGGATGAACTGTCTGTCTATCACGGGCTAAAGTCACACCTAAACCACGTCTGTAGTAGCTGCCAGTAGTTCCTAATGGGACGCCGATTGGTCCGAACCACTGGTGGTTGGGTCACAAGCGCATGAACTTGAAGCCTGGTAAGATGGATTCTCATGCGATTTCACAAATCCCGCTGCCTTGACCGGTAATAACCGACCTAAGCACTGTGGAAATGATTCTCTACAAATCATACCCATTAACTACAAAAGGTGTTTAGATGATACTCTCCTAGCATCATGTTGATAATAATTTGCTTTGCGGACAATTGTATCTCATGTTGGACTGGACGTTTTAGTCAACCCTGTTAATGGCTTCCTGTGTTAAAGTTAGCAAACAGCAAAATGCAGACAATGCAAAACTTGAGCATGAAAGATATTTTGCAAGGTAGGCATTTCATGACTTTACTATACAAAACCGTGTCATAAATTCTCTAATTTGCGGAACTACATTTGTGTAAATGTACGGCAAGCCAAATGTACCACAACGACTAAAGACAAGTTAACATTTATCAGTGGGAGGAAATGTATTTTATTTTGCAATGTATTTAATAGAACAAACCCCTTGAGATGCATCATCAAATTTTTAAGGGGGTACTACAATTTTCACAATTCCCACCGTGACTAAAGAGTACTACAGCAGACTGTTACCAGAGTGTTAACTCACACAACTTACCTTAACCTTACAGTATTATGTGTTGGTTGATTAAACAGCTTCTGAGGATGCAGACATTGCATATACTCAAAAGAATCAATCAAAATAGACTAACAGTGAAATAACGGTTTCCACTACAGGCTAGACATGAAGAATGTTCCCCTGTGTTATGTAGCATTTCCTCACCACAGTGTACAGTATATGGTCTATTCTGCGACTATGTTCTTACCACTGTGGGGTTTCCACTGCTGATGAGCTGTCCCACCTCGTGGAAGATGCCCTTACAGTTGATGGATTTGTCCAGAGAGCCTCTCTTCACAATGACCGCCACTGCTAGCAAAATCTGCTCTCTGACATACTTCTGCAGGCTGGAGCAAAGAGGAGGGAGGTGTTCTTGTTCAGGTATTGCCCTTTGCTTATTTATCGAGGGTAAACAATAAAAAACAGAGAGCAGCACTCACTTGGGTCTCTGTAAGACGTAGGTGAGGAGGAATGTTCTGAGAGACTCAATGCTGGTCTTCTCCAGTAGAATCCACTCTCGCACCACAGCCTCCATGATGGCTGAGGCTGCCTGGAACAGAACATAGTCCACCTTGCTGGTCTCTGAGAGAGGAGAGGAGAGGAGAGGATTTACACATTTCATAGCGCGTCACAAAAAAGGTAAAACAACAGTTGACTAGCACAGATAAACACTTTGGCTGCGTCAGTGCCTTACCTAGAATGTGCTTGCAGACAGCAAAGGGCGATTTGGATTTCCTGAAGGAAAGGAATATGTGCTCTGCATGCTGCCGCTGTTCTGCGCTGACCATAGACGGCGGTGCCTATACACAAATACACACATGGAATAGTATGTACAGGTTCTCTAACTATTTTACAGACAGGGCAGGATAGTCAAGTGGTCTGGGGGGGAAGGGGTTAATATGTGCTATAACCTTTTGGCTGGACAGACTAGCTACTAAAAAATCTAATGAAAATAAAAAGAGTTAATAATTTTTTTAGCGATTAGTCACATACGCCACACCTATGTCGGGGCGTGACCAGGCTACATCGTTTCATTGATCAGAGTAAGAGAAGCAAGATGCAAACAGCGATGGCAGAATCTGCAGTAGTAAATGAAAAAGTGTGACCCAAGACATACAAGGTGTGTTAATGAGAAGAGAACACATCCACCGTGGTGAAATTCATGAGATAGCTAGTAGCTAGCACTGCTGGTGATAAACATACACTCACCTAAAGGATTATTAGGAACACCATACTAATACTGTGTTTGACCCCCTTTCGCCTTCAGAACTGC
>JAODLI010002139.1:0-10733 GCA_027575585.1 Percopsis omiscomaycus
GTTATTTGCCGTGTCCCCTGTATTTTTTGATGGTTTTCATGAGACCCCCCTTGAAATGACCAGGACCCCTCATTGCCACCGCTGCTTGCCAGTATGATGAGTAGAAGACCCCCTAACTAGCCATTCTGACAAAGATAACTATTAAATAGCATACTCCTCTATGTCCTAATAAATTGCTTTTGTACTAGACGAGAGTGGTCTGACTGAACTAATATTTAGTTTAGTATTTTTCTAACCAATTTGATTTACTTATAACAAAAAGGTCATCCGGTATTCTACTTGTGTGGTCAGTTGTGTTGTCTGAAGGGACCTGAAAGGACTGGACTCATTTTGAATTCTGTCTAACATGTCATTTAGCCATAATTCCTCTCTGAAGTTTAGCAACCCTATCACATTTGGCCCCAGGTGTGAAATCTTTCTGACAGATAGCCAATCAAGTTAGGGCATTTTAAAAATATAAAGTGCAACACCAACTGAAATGGAATGTTCAACTCGAAGGGAGAAAGCTTTGTCCGAAATGAACGCTATGGGGCCTTTCAGTGGAGGAGTAAAGGGCTGTTATTTTGTCTCTTTGGCGTAAGGGATGTCTTTACCTCTGACAACCACATCGGTGGCGATGGACACACTATCCACCTTGGTCTGGACGGCACATGTATACTTCCCAGCATGCCTCAGCTGAATGTTCCGGATCATGATGTCACCAGCAGATCGCTGTCAACATAAAATATATAGTAGATCAGAAAACAGACGGGAAGAAGACATCAATATTCCAGGAGAGCAAAATAAAATTATAGCACAAGTAAATATGAATGCAATTCCACAGCAACATCTTTCTGTGTTTTTAATAACAGCATTGGACCTTTTATATTTCACATCCTTTTCATTCCTTTTAATGTATTATGCGGGTCTTCATTCAATGCCTGCCTGATGAATTATTATTAGCTTGTGTGAACTTGAAAGTTACAGCTAACACAAAAGTTTAGAATAGAAGATAATTGAATTTTATTAATCCCTAGGGGGGGAAATGTGGTCATTTTTATGCATTTTTAAGTTTGTGGGCCCTAGTTTACCGGTCAAGGCGCAAGTCGATCTAAGATGTGGCCAATACTTTTTTGCTAATTTCGGGACATGTGGCGGTGGCGGTAGTCGGGTGCAACGGTGGTGCCGTTGTAAAAAGGTTTGGATTAGAATTAATAAATCATCAGTAGGAGCTGTGGCGGGCCGTCTTCCATTACGGCCAATCAAATCAGCTCCTCTCATTCCCTTTAACCCCACACGCTCTGCTAGGCGAACTGGCAATTTCGTAATAGACGGCGAAAGTCCTGACCGGCAGAAAAGCTTCTGCCGGGAGGAAACCGATGTCCTTGATCGGGAGGTGCACAGTCGCAGTGGCAAATGGCACTTCTAATAAACCACCATGGCACTCTTTACAGGTTAAGGACAGTAGTCATTAGTTACATTGTTCGCGGAGTAGGCGAACAAAACATACACAAAAGTGGCCGTGAAGTCTGTGCTTAGAGCACCTTCGCCCAAAGCCTGGAAACCACCACTACTGATTCTGACGCATCCTCTACTGCGCCCCCACGCCCATTTCGGCGCAAGCGTCGCCATGGCGCGCCGGGAAATTAGCAAACGTGCGCATGCGAGAGAAAAATCACCTTGCGGCCAACTAAATTGTCAGTACGTCTGCGTTAGCGCTGCCGGCCTTGCGCCGTCCGGAAACTAGAGCCCCATGTCTTAAATGCAGAGGACTGTAAACTGTAAGGCTCAGTAATTGCATGGTGATGTAAAACTAGATGTGAAACAATAACAGCTGCTAGTCATTACCGCTTCAGAGCCCCAAACATGTTGTAAGAAATATATATATACAGTATATACACACGTTTTTGACAAGTTGTTTTTTAGGGGGGCATATATAAACCAGTGTGATCCTGCTAAAGAAGGTTTTGCCTGCAACCTCTCCTCTGATGTAATGCAGAGTTCAGAAGGTAACGCAAGTGTGTGAGCGAGTAATTTGAGACGTGAAATATTCACCATTCCGCTAAAAGCAAACGGGGGTCACACACAGAGCGCAGTTTCATTACAAACAGTGATGCACTGTTTGTTTGTTTGTTGTTCAAAATAGTCTTTAAAACCACCGACATCCTGTCCATTTGGAGGTCCCTTGTTTTTTTGTACAACTGCAAGATGTCTAAACTTTATGAAGCCTATAGCAAATCGTAAAACTTAGCTATTGGGCTATCAAGTTTTATACAAGTCTGAGGTTCTAAACATCAACCCAAGAGTGGGGTCTATTCAACATTTTTGCCTGTTCTGTTGGCCACCATGTCACATTAGATCAGCATCAAAACAAAATATGAATGTGTCTTGGCTGGGCGACGTGTCACAATCGTCTGCCGTCCTTCACTGTCAAACAAAACAGACTTGGGGAGGTGTCGGGGTCGAGGGAACAAGAGGTGTCAATCAAGTAAGCACGCAGGAACTCGTAGCTGATGTCAAAACATTCTGACACGCCAGACTTGGTCCACTGTGTGCCCCAGTGGGTGTGTTTGACCATGTGACAGCCTATTCAGTGTAAATACACTCTACAAGATGGCTCATTAATAATACTCACAGAAGTAAGACTGCAGAAACAAAATCGCTCCACATTAAGACATACCTGGTGTAGCCTGAGCTTGGCATTAAACAAAAGGCAGCTTCGACAGATGCTAGCAAGATATCTAGCTACTGTACTACCAACTGCAGCGCTAATATTGCAACGGGCACATTGTATGCACAGCGCAAAGAGCTTGTCTGTTACACCAGCAAGCAGCAGACCTAACAATACAGCCTGCAGGGTTTATTTATCTGGTCTGCACTACCCTTTGTATATTGAATTGGAGACAGACATAATCTTCAACTGCACAGACTCAAACTTTGGGTCAGGTTATCTCAGGTTATTTTAATTCACGCGTGATTAAAATTTTTCCAAACCTAGGTTTCAGTTTAGTTTCAGTTCACAGCACGTAGGTTTAAGAGGGCATTTTGTGAAAAAAGTGAAACGAATATGCTTAGAAGTAGCTACTATTGTATGTGGTGATAGTGAGTCACTGGTCCACTAACACGGCATGTTACATGTACAATTAAGCCCTTCATTGCTTTCTTTTGCCCTTTTAATCATTGAAAATAGGGTCTGTTATCAGTTTCTTCTAGAAGACAAAAAAAATACAATATCGGCTCCCACTATATTTACAACTGATGTTGTCTGATCACAGTTCACTTTCACTGGTTTCATGGTGTATAGTATGGGGGAGTCGAGCGCTGAAATGAACTGCGAAGGTAAACACGATTCTACATCAGTTGACGATCACAGGTGCAGAACCAAACGGAGGTGATAAAGAAGCTATGACCGTAGAATTGTTTTCCTTAATTAAAGATAGAAATGCTGTGTATTTGTTCCTGGATGATCAAATGAAATGCATGGCTGAGCAGTGAGTCAATCTACTCCTTGGGCACTGATTTTGAAACTGGAGAGGCCCAACAGGCGGAACAGGAAAACAAAGAGCCTTTCTCGTTAAGACTAGTTGAAAAACAGTAATACGATTATGATTTAATATTCTGCTGCCTAAATGATACAGTTGAGGCCAAGCTGCGCTAAAATTAACAGTAAATGTGTGTGGGTCTCATTTGGCACACTCACGTGAATATAAATGAAAAGTCTGTCTGATTTTTAAAGAAAGACTTTTCATAATATACACTTATAGCAAACAGATTTAACACACTGGAATTTACACCATGGAAAAATAAAAACCATATAAATAGCCCAGCCGAAAAGTTGTGGGTTCGATGCCCGGCCTGCCTGTAAGCATCCTTGAGCAAGATGTCTAACCTCTACCTGCTCTTTAATACTCCTTAGTACGTAACTGTACTCCCTGTAAGTTGCTTTGAATAAAAGTCTGCTGAATGACTGTTAGAGAAAAATGGTATGCTTGTGTTCTCACATTATTAAAGAAACATTTTAATAAGGGGACATCATATATGGTCATGATAACCTGGTCAGGAATGTGTGTTTATTAATTGGTTTTTCAGTTCTTACTCTTCCAAGGCTGAGAGAGTTTCAGTTGATACTTGTTATTTCTAATTTAATGTATTCTCTATGCTAGGAGGGGAGTGCAACTAGAGATATCTCCTACTGTCTTATATCTGTACACTGTAGAGGTAGCTGGACCTTGAAGACAGAGCACTGACACACACACACACACACACACACACCCCTATATAAACCAATGTATGAAGGACGGTTATTTGTTCTTCCATGCTCATTGCTGTGTTGAACCCAAAATGCATTTTGATTAAAGGAAACTACTGATCCACGATCTTGGCTGTGTCTTTTGAATTGGAATTTATCTAACAATGACCTAATTGTATATTGTGTACTATATATGGTTGATGCTCAGTCTGCAAAAGAAAAACTGAATATGAACAGAAACCTATTCAATACAAAAAATAGAAATTTACCCATCCCATTACCCAGCATTTATTTACACCTACTGTATGGGCTGGATTGAGGTGAGCATCTCGTTCAGTGAACCTTCAAGAAACCGACTTACACTGCCCACTTTTTCAAAATAGCTTCCATGGCTTCCAAAGTGAATGAGCTGCTCGTTGAAGAACCAGGTGAACTTGAGGTCTAACGTGGGATCATGAGAGACCTGGCAGGGAAGGACGATGCTTTCCCCCACTGTCACGTCCACATACCCAGCTGGACTGGTGATGACAGTTGGCTCTGGGAACACACAGGGTTACAAGTGACGTAATGCAACAGCAGGAGGTGTTAGACTAATTATGTACTGCAGTTGGTCTGTACTGTAGCTCTACAGTTGATTGTTCATTTGACAACGTTCCAGCAAGAAGTTGTGAACTGGTTTTGCCAAATCCAGTACTAGATATTAAAAGGTAGGGTGAACGATCTTGGAGAAACCAGCTTGACTAAGCTAGTTTCTGAAAGTATACAAGAACAAATCCCAGCCTTTTCCTTCAGACCCTTTTTTTAGGCAAAGCTACAGTAAAAACATCAACAAGGTTAGCGATACTACTTAAGCACATTTCATCCAAAATGATTGACGACAACACAGCTTTTCATATCACCGTCAGACCAATTAATTTATTCACTGCTTTTGGGATGTGAAGAGAATTTCAAGAACTATAACAAAAAATGCTTCTGAAATAAATCGTACACCCTGCCTTTAACCAAAAACAACATGGAGGATATACTGTATTTTGAATCTGTGAGGAAGTCTAAAATGAAAAAAAAAAGTTCAACAGGTCAGAGCTGAGTCGATAGTTTTTCTGTGTTCCCCCCATCCCCCCCACAAAAAAACAAAACAAAAAACTGTTTCAACCAAAGTATGTTGAATGATCAACATAATCGTTCTTTCGTTTGGGCCGAGTGTCTCATTCGACAGTGGCACCGGCCGGACAATATAGCAGAGACCCAAACACCATTACACAGTGTGAATTCTGAATGCATGTCATAAGCATGTAATGGACAGGCAAGCCAACACAGCATGTCAAGGTGAGTGAAGGTCTATATTTGGCTATGTCAAAACAAGCATGCTTGTTTATTCCACCCCCGCCCCCCACGAGGACAACCAACTGGTCAGGGCAGCACATTCCAAATAACCCCGAGACAGGTTTGGCACCAGGTTGCGAAACGGGGAGGGAGAACTTTGTGTTTTCTATTCCACGGCTGTCACTATCTGGGTTTAAGTGGGATTCACGACCCCCAAGGGGTCGCAGGATGGATGCTTTTGGATGTCATAGTTTTTAGTTCAAGAATTTTATTTTTATTATTCATTCAGTTTGATTCTGAACTATTTTAAGTTTTAAGTGTTGACTTGCAACGTAGTGAGGTCATTTGTTGAAACCAAATCAAATTAGTTAGTGAAAAATGCAACAAACCTAAGTTACCAAAGTGATTTTAGCAGAGGTGATCAATGAAAGTGAATGTAAGCTCTTGTTTTTTATCGCTAATCGCCAAAAACACAGTATTTGACGTTATCATTGTTGATCTGACTTGGGTAAGCATAAACGTGCAGGGAAAAGCAGGACTGCATCCTGTATAACGTACCATACCGTACAACCCATGCTCAGCTCATAATCATTATTTACTGCAACAATCTTGTTAGAATCGGATCCATTTTTGTTATCCTCAATATATGGTGCATACATTTTAAATAGTGTTCTTAGTTCACAGTTATTAACTTATTTTTTGGGGTCATGTCTCAAAATTCCAATGGAATAGAGCGCCTTTACTGTACGTTCCTTCACATTAACTTGCAGAAATATTGATTAATATGTTAATGTTTCATATTTTCTTCTAGAATTTGAATACTGAAATTAAATGTTTTAATTAGGATTAAAATATTATTTATTTACCGAAATGTAAATAGAATTGTATTTATTTAGTGAATATGTGAAAATAACTGGCATCAACTCATTTGACATAATTGAACAATGGGGGAATTTCATTACAGCATACATATTCTATAAATATACTGTACATACACGGTACAGTATGGAAAGGTTCTATGATACAAACAGTAAACGTGGGTTTCTATACAACCCAATTTGCAATTCAACAACTTCTGAGGAGGAACCACCAAAAGGCATTTTAACACAGCGCAGTTGTTGACTCGGCTCTTTGGAGAGGCCTGGAAAATTCCTTCCCTTGCAAAAGCGAGTGATTTAAATGGATTGAAATCCTAAACAAACCCAACACCGCTATTAGCCGCTGTACAAGGAACATGAATTAAACATGAAGGCAGAGGAACGCAATAAGTGCAATCAACTAATTGCACTGTTTCAGGTGAGACGACACTCAATAGTAGCAACGCCACTAGTCTTTAGTCTGATGATGTTTGCTCATAAGGTGTGCAGTGATTTTTAATGATGGATAACTTACAATCTGGCAGCTAACACCTTTTTTTTTCACATACCTTGTGATGTAGATAATGGACCATTTGTTTGGCTTTGTCCAAAATAACAACTAAATAATAATAATAATGTTTTATGTTTGCTTATAATGGTAACTGAATAACAAACCATGTACAGACTGAAACTGAAACATTTAAAGACCCACTTTTCAAAAACATAGACAATTCCTACCATCTGTTGAGCCTGCTGAGGCTTTAACATTGTTTTGCCAAAGGTGAGAGGACAGCTTGCTCACCCGAATAGTTTACTCTTGATTTAGAAAATTGGAAGTACTGAATGGTATACCTAAATGGTTTAGGACTAAAATGCATCACTGAAATGCTTTTACAATACCCAGAGTCGGCTTACCTGTAAGCCTCCTTGAGCTTTGGATAAAAGCGCATGTTAAATGCTGTAACTGTAACTGTAACAATATGAACCCTCTAGACCCCTCAGGTCATCCGGGACCGGTCTGTTAACAGAGTCAGGGCAAAACACGGGGAGGTGGAATTTAGCTACTATGCAACAATCCAGAGTATTTGAAACTTGCACCAACACTGACTACTTTTAAATCTATATTGAAAACGTTTCTGTTCACCAGTGCTTTCTGCTATACTGCAAACCTTGCACTTTATTTTTGACCATTTGATGAAACGTGTTTCTACACATTATTTTAAATTATTTTAAACATGAAATATAAAAAAAAAGAAGAAGTGAAGCACATTGAGTCTGCCAAAGAAAATGTCCTTACCTTTAACCATAAGACTGCCGCCACTGCTTGCCACACCAAACTGATTCCTGGCCACGCACGTGTAGAGGCCGGCGTCCGTTTTAGTGACGTTGGCAATCCGTAGGCTTCCATTATCAAGGACAGAAACTCTGAAAATCAAACAAGAAATGAATTACAGGTCTTATATGGAACTAAACCAATAGTGATATACACTGGTGGTGGTATTATCTAGAAACAGGGCACAGACACGCAACACCAAGGGCTTATTTAAGTTGAATGACGTGATCGTCCTTTTTAAAGTTAAGTGCTAAAAAGCGAAAACCTTGAAAACTCAGTAGATTCTTCAGGTATTAGCGCATTACGCTCAAAGATAAATGCAACATTTGAATACAAATATATTCTCCTCGTCAGTAATAATAATTATATTACATTCGTAATCATAGCTGATGTTCATTGGACAGGATGTCTACTGTCTCTTTATTAACCAGGCTTTCCAGATGGTTGAGAAAATATCTATATTGTCTATTCATGTCTCCCCTCTGATCTTGGTAATTACTTGGGAAATATGCTGTCAACAAAACATTTCAATTGGATGCCTGACCAAAGAGTGACTCAGTAGCGCAAACAGCAGAAGATAAATAGACATTTCTTCTTTCTGGTGTCGTGGCAGTATCCAGTGACCATTCCTTTATGTTACAAGATAGCCTCTTACAGTTGCAATAGTCAAGAACAGTCACAATATAAAAAGGTACTGTGAAATGTAAGGGAGGTGACCAGCCAGTAAAGCTGCTGTTATCGCCTGTTTTCTGTGCTCCACAGATCCATTACTGTAGTGTTTCCCCTCAAAATCAAACTTTGTTAAAAGGGATAGAGAAATGGGAGAAGTTGTAGGTGTCGTTGAGAAAGTGAACTTTCACCTGTCTAACATAAGACGCGCTAGTACGTTTTTTCCCCCATGGATACACAATTGCATTCAAACTGCACAGGTGGAGTAAGAGAAGCATAAAAGAAAAACTACCCTATGGTTTATTATCATTTTATTATTCCACGTTATTAAAAATAAACACCCTAAAGCCAACAACAGTCTGTGCCCGTTGAACTATTAATTCTCTTGGCCTGGCATTTTACGACAAACAAGCCACAACGATTGAGATTCATGAGCACAGATGGCGGTTTAACATTTCATTAAGTAAGATAATTGACAGAATTACACCACGATGCAGTAGTATTATTGGCAGACAGCGTGATATGTAAATAAAGTATGATTGATATATTCATAATAGTCGCCATGTGACGTGCATTGTGTATAATAATCTATTTTAATGGTGGAGAAACTGACAACATTTTGATCAATATCATATAGTTACCCACCCCTTAGAGAAAAACTCACAATTTATACAGTCAGCTTCCTCAATTAGGGAGGATATATCAATTTGATGTATGATATCCCCATTACCCGGCATCACGTATCCACTGCCGCTTTCAATCTCTTGACCGCACTTGCCTCCTAAGTAATTAATTAACCCTCTGAAAAATGCATATCCCTGCAAATCCTCCCTTTCCGCTTTCCTCTCATGATCTAAACAGCTCACAATCCTGCCGATGTTCCATACACATTAACCGCTTTCAAAGAAGAACGTACACACTCCTAAAAGATCCCTAGGCCTGCCGACAGAATCAAACATGACCTGCTAAGCCTACAAGGCTGGGAGAATTAAAATACATTAGCCCCGTTCGACGGCATCCATTCCCCGGGGAACAAGAAGTATATCTCCTAACTGAGCCAAAGCCTTCCTTTGTAATGGGCCATAATAAAGACTTATGGATATTAGATGTCACAGGGATAAGGCTTGGCATTAAACTGTGCAGTGGCCAGTGTCACACTTCCTCCTTATCAAGGAAAGGAAACGGAACGGAAGATAAAGATAGAGAGGGCATTTTTTTCCTCTGCCTCGTTTTTGTCCATTTCTCATGCAGCAATTAAGGTGTTGGGAGGAATTTGTGATTCACATAACCTCCCCCCCCTCCCCTCCTGGCAAGAAGATATGGTAAACAAGCACTTTTCCTCAGCCATGTTGCCCAGCAAAGTGAACTACTGGCTGTAATCTAACACTGTGGAGTGTCTCTCCGTGGTCCAACAAATAGTAAGTGCCCTAAATGAAACCCATTTTTCTAACCGCCTGAAAAGGATTGCACAATATACATGTACTCCGTGAATTACTATGAACTTGTATTATTCATATGTACTTAGTAAAGAACATTACGTGGAACTACAGCTTGCTTGTTGGCAGTGAACCCACTGGTCTACAACCATCTCCAAAAGCTCTTAACTAAGGATTATAAATTGCTTCACTTGAAAAGATTGAAACCTACACGTGTTAGCATAATAGCATTAAACCCAGTAGTCCAATTGCAATGCCATTATTTGGCGAGGGCCATTTCCTCTCTCCGTTTTGCAGTAGTTGGCAGCGGTCAGTGCTGAAATTAAATTATGGTAAGCACATTACAGTTAACCTCACAGCTCTCTGCGTATGGCGATCCCGTTATAAAGCTAGCCTGTTCTACTGTATGTGCCTGGGATATCAACTGTTCAGATCCCACCTTGTTCTTAGCTGATCTGTTCTCCTCCGCTCCCGATCCTCCCGAACATTATCCCTGGAAGATTAGATGGAATTATGTATCATGTATTTTAGTAGAGCCAGTGGGATGGATTAGTGGGGTGCCAGTTCTGAGATAGTACTGGTAGCAGACCTATCAGAATATGAAGAAAAGTTATGCTAGTTATGCTAAAGAGCCTGGAACAGGGGCATTGGTTTTGTGAGAGATGTTGCAATAATGTGAGGCTCCAACATCTTATATTCAGCTCTGCCACTCCAGGGCAGGGCTGTGAAAGCGCATCTCAAATGGGGGCGAGTATTTGGTGGGAGAGCAACTCACATATTCATATAAAGTGATTTAATTCTGATTTAAAAAGGGGGCAGGATAGTCTAGTGGTCTGGGTGTTGGACTCCCAGACAGTAGGGGGCAGGATAGTCTAGTGGTCTGGGTG
>JAODLI010002140.1:0-10731 GCA_027575585.1 Percopsis omiscomaycus
AATATGTAGATGTCCATGGTCACATAAGTTGCGTTGAGGAACGGCAATGAACTGAAGGTCTGTTACAAAATAGGGAGAGAGAGAGAGAGAGAGAGAGAGAGAATAACAATTGTTTTAGCTAAGCTCTAGTCCTATCTGCTTGTGAGTGTGCGTGTCTCTAAGAGATAAAAATTGATTTATATGGATCTGTGCATTCAGTGATATTTCCAGAATGTCAGTATCCAATCATGTTGTTGTATTAACTTTACTTTTCCAACTGTTCTAGAACTGCATACAAACCCAAATGTGCATGTGTGCATCTTTGCGTGTGTGTGCGTGCGACTCTAACCGCCAAGTCTCATAGAGGTCCAGTCCATAGTGTCCGTAAGGAAACTGTGTAGTCCTGCTGCCTGGACAGCACCATTACCGAGCTGCTTGTCACCATCAGCCCTGGTGTGTGATTGGACGAGCTCCAAGTCTGGCCTATCGTCATCTGAGGAAAGCAACAGTATTCCCACCCCTCCATTTCCTAGGTCATTGTACAACAGAAAAGTGTTGATAAAAACTAGTGCTTCTTGGATATTCACAAGAATATTGACAATATAAAAAAAATATTCAAAATGTAATCATTAAGACCGGATGCAACATTTGTGTGTATTAGATGATACTGTTTTCAGGACCCGTGACTGATTAAATGTATCATGATTCACTCAAATACAGGTGGGGAATGCGAAATGCATTCTTGGATTTGTATTATTATTTTTTGCCTCTAACCAAGGTATACCACCAAAAATAACCGTCTCTGACACTACGCATCTCAGCGATGTTTTATAAATATTTTTTCCCCTGCTATAACGCTTGAGGTAACAGTATTATTTTGCAATATATTATTTTAGGACAGCGGTTACAACTCAACGTTAAGATTTCGTAAGGCCTGAGCCCAATGCCTTACCAAGGTTATCAAAGTCATCCATGTACTCCTGGCTGGTGTCATTCCTCTCCAGGGAGGAGGTGGAAGACAGGGACATGTCCTCCAGGGTCTCCCCCAGCACAGACATCTCTTCCCGGGATACGGGCTCGGTCGACAGCCCCTCTGTGTCTGGAGTCTCAGGAGTACTTCCTGATGAGGCATGAGAAGACCCGTGGTGAGATTAGTAGAACTAATTCAGAACAAAACCCATTGAAATAGGACAAGATAAAAGCAGAAATGGAACATGAAACTACATGAGCAAACACTATGGCTATGGACGAGATAGTAGATAAATAGATAGTAGATAATAAAATCAAAACAATAAAATTACTTATCTTGATAAAATAGTGTTCTAAAATTGTCCCACCTGGGCTGTTGTCTGTGGTGGAGGGGGTCACCGAAGGAGTCTCCACAGAATCCCTCCTTCCTTTAGCTCCTTGGCTCTCTTCCAGCGTACTTCCTGGTTCACACGCTGGTGTGGCCCGGAGGGGCCGGGGCTGCTTCATGAGCGACGGACGCGCCAACTTATAGCCAAGGGAGCTAACCTTAGCGGTGGTGCCGATGCTCGGTAGGAGGGGCTTCTTCAAAGAGGTGGGGAGGAGCGATGGGGTCGCGACCCCTGGGCTGACCGGCGTGACGCCAGCGGAACTCCCGCCAACGCCTCCGGCGTGTCCGGCCAGGGACGGCTTGGGCAGCGGCCGAGGGGAGGAGCACGCCAGCTCCTTGGCGCCACGCTCTGCGGCCCTGTTGAGGGAGTAGGAGCGCGTGATGTTGGGGGAGCGAAGCTGGGAGCAAGAGGAGGAGGAGGAGGAGGGAGGGGTGACAGCTGAGGAGGGAAGCCTCTGCACCTGGGTGAGGCTCCGGGAGCGAAGCCGGTCGCCTTCGGACAGGCTGGCGGGCGGGCCGCCGGACCTGAGGCTGTCAGTGGACTGGGAGCGGCTGGCGGGCAAGCTGTTGAGGGGTAAGCCGGGCTGAGAACAAGGTCCAGACCCGCCCAAGCCACTGGGCCTGGACGAACCCAGATGTAGTCTGGGGGAATTGTTGCTCCCCAGCCGTTGTGAGGTACCGGCATGGCCATTTACGGCTTGTCTCGTACCATTAGCTAGGCTGGCTGGACTAGGTTTAGCGCCGCGAG
This sequence comes from Percopsis omiscomaycus, assembly GCA_027575585.1. Classification (NCBI taxonomy): domain Eukaryota; kingdom Metazoa; phylum Chordata; class Actinopteri; order Percopsiformes; family Percopsidae; genus Percopsis; species Percopsis omiscomaycus. Next base: position 2,085 of record JAODLI010002140.1, read on the forward strand.
CCCCAGTTTTAGAGACGGGCAGAGTTCTGGGGCCGTTCTCAAGGGATGAGGTCCCAGTAAAGCCAAAGCCATGCCCCTTTCCAGCGGAGGACGCACTGGGCTTCTTCATCTGCCGCTGTGTTGTTAGGGGCGACTGCCGGAGCGATGCCTGTTGTTGGAGATGATTGGTGCTGTGATTCGGCCCAGCGGTCCCACCTTTCCTGTCAGCGCTGTCATTCTGTCTGTCCATCACCCCCTTTCCTTTTCTCCACTTTATGGAGAGAGGATGGTCCATACGGAGCAAACCATTTAGCTTGGCAGAGGAGGGGAGTCCAGTTAACCCTCCTTTCACCGCCGTGGTCGGAGCTGAAGCCTGGTGGTGGGGGTAGGATCCGTTGGGGAGGGGGGCGCCGGTAGAGGCACTGCCGGTCATGGTGCCAGTGAACGCGCTAACGGGCGGGCCCGTCTGAATGGTGGCAGCGTGCGTGCTCGAGGCGGGCCGACTGCCGAATTTGGGCAATCTGGAAACCATGGTGGGCATGGTGTGAGAGTCGATGAGAGGAGGGGCTGACATCAGACCCCGCCCACGTCACCATGGAGACACTGATTTAGAGACTCTAGAGAGGGGAAGGAACCCGGAAAAAGATATGTAAGAGACTCTAAGGGTCACACTGCGATCAAAACAGCCCCAGACAAGAAAACTAAATATACCATTGACGGTTCACAACACAAATATTATTTCCTTTAAACCACTGCCTATCTAATGCATTTATAAAATACTTCAAAACTAAGAAAAACAGGAGTCAACATCCTAAATATCAAAGACAATAAGTGTGTTTTTTGTTTTGTTGTTCTTTTCTTTATGCTCCACCACACTGTAAGCATGCTGGAGCTATTCCATGATACTGATACTGTCAATGCCCATATAAAACCTTTTTGTTTGGTAGGGATAATGCGCAGGTTTAATCCTGTTCACCTAAGTGAGGACGGTAATTATAACATTCCTGCTAGCGCCTTTTAGAGTAGGCCGACATTAAAGATTACAGGGTATTAAACTGGGAAACTTCCAGTGAGGCTAATAAACCTTGCAGCATCCAACCATCCAGTGCCGGGTAAATCCCAAAATTCCCTTTTAATCACTTAACCTACTACCTACAGACATAGTGCTTCCAAATAATGGTTTGTAGTCATTTGGACCAGGCAGACTTACACTACGTCGTAGATTATGTAGGTATGTGTCAAGAGTTAGGATAGTGGCACTGGTTAATGGTCCTTTTGCATCCTACAAAGACATGGACAAAACCATGTGTTCCACTGCATAGTCTACATATTGTGCAATTCTAGTATGACATAAAATATCATGGCAAAGATTGAAGGTAAACCAGAGACTGTTCAGGACAAACTGTTACTGGATAAGATAATTGGCTGAAGCACATATTTACTGATATAATCACTGATAGAAAAGGGTGTGTTTTGTGTGTGCGTGTGTGATTGAGTTAAGGATAAGTGCTGACACGGTGGTTAGCAGGGAGCAATGAGAAGTCAGGGCATGTCAGACACAGCCGCTCACACAAAAACACCCTTATTAAATACAATCACTAATTCCCACCCAGTAGATAGCAATCTAACAAATGGTATTTCACAAGACACACCCATGCGATTTAACTGGCTGTGTTACATTAATCCTAGAAGGCTTTGTTCTCACACACATGAATCTGAGACAAGACACTTGTACCGGAAAGACAGAATGCCAACAGACAGCTAAGTACTCAGGCTGAAATGAGAGAACGAGAGAGGTTTGATAATCAAATTATTTTAATTACTATAACTGTAAATGATGATGTACTGTATACCTTGTGACAATAAAAAAAAAGGTCTACCAGTATTACGAGTATTTGCTATACTGTATATACTCAAATATATAGTGTGGCCAGGACTGTTTTACATGATTTAGGACGGGATTAGCCCAAAAAAGGCAAGACAAGATTATGTAATGGATATATAGGTTACTGTATGTAATAGATATACAGTTACTGTGATTTTAAATGTATATAAATGTCTTCTAAACAAAAGCAGATTTAAAATCAATAGTGGCTGCCAATAATGGTTATGAAAGACTTTTTGTATCAGTGTTCAGAGAGTAAGGTCACCATGTGGTCAAATAGCCTAAAGGCTACCCATACATAACAGAGGTTTGATGTGGTTGCACCATGGGTTGTACCCAGGAGAGATCCTTTTCATGTGGTTGGGCAAAAGGACCAGTCAAACCTAACCTCTTTGCAAACAGCACACACACACACACACACACACACACCTCGTCCCTCTAGTAACTTTAGCATGTGGCAAAGGCATAATCCACAGGGGTGAAAAAATTATAATAAATAAAACAAAATCAATAAGTCGCTTGTCTGTTTCCCTCCCAGACACACAGAGGCCCCCTACCAGGCCCCCCCACCAGGCCTACCGCCGTGCTGGAGACATCACAAGGTGGTCATTGGTTTGGGGGGCTTGTATCAGACAAATGACTATTTGTTCATTAAAAAGTGGTAGGGAGTGTGCCGAGTGATACTTGTGATGCCAGTGTGAGAGTCAGGGTCAGTAAGGAGAACACGTGGTTCTCATAGTGGGGGTCAAGACGTGCAAGATGGAGGTTTGGGTGTGTGTGGGGGAGAGGGGCACAAGATGATTTAAAGTTTTTGATATAAAACATTATGTTACAGGTATAAAACATTATGTTACATGTTACAGTCAGCTCTAGAGTGTGTGGAACGTTTTTTCTGTCAACCAAAGTTAAAATGTACAGACTGTTTAAAAGGTAACTTCTTTCAAAAGATGTTCCTACAGTGCACCAGCACCTTATAAAGTCTCTGAGTTGGAACATTTGCAGTGCACCATGAATAATTTATTCTCACATGGAGCTAATGTTTAAATCAAATCACTGAAGAAAAATGCTAAAATAAATAATATTTTATTTATCATTACAGTAATATATTAAAACCCTAATTTCAACCTGCCATCAGAAGGCACTGTATCACAGAGGGCTGGTGTCCTACTTCAACAATGCTGTGCCAGCAGCACCTGCTTTATTCTCTACTCTGCGGTTATCAACTGAGCCTGAATTATGAACATCAAAACATTGACATGCCTGTAGTGTGACTGGGTTGCTGCCATCCTCACGAGTTTTCCCAGCCTCTAAAACCTTTGCTAAAACACTGGAGGCTACCAGAGTGAAGAGGCACGCTGAGCCGTGTTTGGGGAGTACATGGGCGGAGAGTGGCATAGCCTCCATCCAAGTTTGTTTTCAAATCCGTTGTCCTCATCACTACTGCTTTTAACCACTGGATCCAGATTCAGATTAGCAAGGCAATAACAGTGTTTACCTCATTGGATATGTGAGACCATACTCTGTTGTAGAGAATGCGGTCTTCCAGCATCTTCTTAAAGTGCTCGAGCTGCCCTAAAAAGTTCCCTCACGTACACACAAAAACTTAAACAAAGCAACAGCTGAGAACTAGCTGAGAACTTCAAGTGGCTGTATACCTCTGTATTTTGATTTTTCCTTTTCCTAAGAGACCATTTTATTTGTATTGTTCTAATCATTTTGTATTTGTTATTCCGTTTATTTTGTATTTTGTTTGTTATGCCCTGCAGAGGAAGGTCCTACTTTTATGTAACTTCTTTCGGCCAATTGCTTTTATTTTACAATAAATGTTTTTTATTCTTCTAAATTGTTTTAAATTTGTTTTTTTCCTGTTGTACTGAAAGTCATTCCAAACTGTGACCCCCAAACCGAGGTACATACCGAACCGTGAATTAAACATACCATTTCAGCCGTTACATTAACCTTATCGTCGCCCTTCTACATACAGTAGCCAGGTGCTTGCATGCAATGTTAGCTAGTATCTAATATCATGCCAGTAATGCAAGTAGTGGCTGTGTTGGTCTGTATTATCAAAATCAATTTATACGATAGCCTGCTGCAGAGTTAACGTGCTTAAGAGTGCTGTATTGCAGTAGGGAAAGTCTAGGCTTTGCTCTGCTTGCCTAGCGGACCGTGTGACGAGCCAAGGGCACGCAGAAGGGGAATGACGGCCTGCTGATGAATGGGTTTAGCACAGTGTGCTAATGCGATACACCGCCCTTCTCCCTCTCTGGGTACCTGCATGGTTCCACATCTCCCTGCTTAATACCGCCACTTTGCCTGCCAGCTTTTCTCCCACTCTCCATTCTCATTCTCTTCATTTGTCTCCGTCTGCCCCTTGTTCTAATCCTCTCGTTACTGCCCTCGCTTTGGACACTGTCCATTCCAGCGTAAACTGAGCTGCACTGCAGACTGCAGTGCTAGCCCTGTGTGTGTGTGTGTGTGCTCTATTCCTGTCCTGTCTGCCACCTCAGACATATGGGGCTAAGGAGAGAACTAAGGCATCTGGTAGTCAGTCAGTCAGTCAGTGTGTGTGTGTGTATTGACAGCAGTGTACCAGCCATAAAGAAACACCACTATAGTGGTACAGTATATGGTCTGCATAGCTTGCAAATTTCTAGTGCTCTATTCACGTCCACCATTCAACATGTTGGACTACTATTTTGGTCCTTTTTTTTTTACAGCAAGCGAGACAGTTGAGACTTGACCAGCTATAGAAGAGAAGAGAACAAATGGCAGGTCAAATTAGTAGAGCATCTGTTGCTGTAGCCAAAGATTTGGCCAGTGGCTGTTTGCCATCAACATGCATGAGTCTAGCAGTGGATTAGGTGAAAGGTTAACAGGGACCAATCACAACAGGCCAGATCAACATGAAGGCAGGCATTCACTGCAACCAACTTGATTGTTGGCCAATATGTGCATTAAACAATAATGCTTCATTTACATCTATGAAGACAGGGTGTCAGGCATCTAGTTTATCCAGCCGCTGGCAGTGTCCACTAGCAGTCAGTGTAGAAAACGCTGATACACTGAGTGGTTTACCAATCGTGACTAACAATATGGTGCAGTCAATTTCCTTTCCTGTGTATCCTACTGCCACTACTGTTCATCCCCACTGCTTGTCCTCCTCTATGTTTTGGTTTAGATTAGTGCTATCGACTGCCTGTTCACTGGACTGATTTGTCAGATGTCAATAACTAGGGATGTCCCGATTCGATATCAAACATCGGGATCGAAGCCGCTCGAGGAATTTTTTTTAACTGATCGGGATTCGGCAAACATGGCCCAATCATGATCCCGATCCATTCCCGTTTGTCCAATTTATGTCTGTTGCGCAGATTGTAACGTTCTGTCACACGCACGCTACAGTAGGCCTGAGTAGCATAGCTTGTCAGCCCTGTGGAAATTAGTTAAATTGGAAACTCAAAGCAGCCCAACAGCTACCTAGAATGCAAAGCTTCCTCAAACAAAGAAAGCACCGACGCAGCATTCAATGGCGAGTGCCTTGAGAAGACTAGAGAAATGTAGTCGAGACAGCGTTAAGCAAGGAAAATAACATCATTTATCTCTTTGGATAACCAGCCCATTTCGGTGGTAGAGAACGTAGGTGTGGCACACACACACTGTCCACACTGGTTTCATCCAGCTTTAATAATGTATTTACAAGGTTGGCACACACGGGACTTAAACACTGCCCGCACTATATATAAAATCACAGAGAGCTCCAGCGTGGAGGCTCTCTGTTTCCTTTACTCCCTGGGAGTCCTCCCCAGCTGTGTTAACTCATTGCTTAAAAGAGAGACAGGTGATTAGTAATTGCCCTCACCTGCCTCTCAGCCCCGAGAACCACACCTCCCACCTGCATCAGAGCTAAACCACGCCCCCACCTCCACAGTAGGCTTTCACCAGCTTATGAATCCACTGTATGTCCTACCCTCCAGAGTCCCGACACTACATTTCAGGCATTGCTATACCAGAACTTTGTAACAAGGTTGCCGATTACCTACGAGTTTGTAGCAGAATAACGCGACACAGAAGCGTTAGATGTTCCAAAACCCTTTACGGTAATGAAACTCAAAAGAACAAGATATAAACATACGATAATAAACCATCATGCATATCCCTCTTGACCATCTGGACACATGACAGGAAGTAGTGTGTATCTAGAGGTTTTACATCAAAATAAATGTTCAGATCATTAAATAATATACATAATGTATATTTATTAATAAATTGGATTAGAATCGGCAGCTATAAATACTGAATGGATCGGATACCAAAAAAGTTGATTGGGGCATCCCTACAGTTAATATCCACCAACCAGTTGTGTGTCTGTGGACCTAACCTAGGCTCTAACCATGAGCGCTGACCTACAGTACACACTGGCCTAATTTTATCAGTGCTATTCTGGCCCTGGGCACAGAAACCTTTAGTTTAACATAGTGTTGTGTCTTTTCTTAAGCCTCTCTTCCCTACAGAAAGGTTATACCATAATGTCAGCTAGACAACAGTGGCCCAAGTAAGGATAGAGTGCCTTGCTCGAGGACATTTAGACTTTAAGGAAGCTCGAGGAACTAGTTCACCACACAGCCGACATACCCAACCAAGCCTGACACAAGTTACACACTACTGCAAGGAAGACTGACATTAAGTGACATGCACCTTTGAGGGGAGAGGTCAAACAAAAAGGCCAACAGAGTCATAGCCAAGCCATAGTGAGCTCTCACTTCTAGTGAGAATGGAACAGTCCAAAATACAATGACGATTTGTGGAACTGAATGAACTACAAAACACAGAATTAGAAACAAATTCACAATGGGAATAGGGCTCTGCTAAAAACTAAGACATTAGTGCTTTCTTTAACAGGTGTAGAATCAGACAAAAGTATTAAAAAAGTAGTACCTACTATATTTCATTCCTGAATCATTGAACATTTGGTTACTAGAAGCTTAAAATCAAAGAGACAGGGCCACAGATGTTAATGGGTCATGGTGAGGTGTTTACGAGCAGCCATGGCAACTCTTGAGCCTCTCTTCCACTGACCTTCACCACCAAACATCAGCTATTCCACAATGAGGCGGCCTGCTTAGGCTTGTCAAGACCCAGACTTGATCTCAGGCCTCTGTAGCTGGTAAATCTCCTTGCATTCCAGACCCGTAGAGCCTACTGTGAAGGTAAAGACTAGTGTTTGGCTGGTGGTTTGTTTCTGTAACCTATACTAAAACAAATATACTTCTGACTGCAATTACATAACCTTTTGTAAATTAGATAAGATATTGGGCCTAAATGTGTGGTCACTGAATAAAAGAAGAACTGAATGACAATAAAAAAGCAGAAGACACGAGTAGAGAGAACAGAGAACATTATGGTTATAGCTGTAGTAAAACTACATTTCAATTAATAGGCAACAAATCTTTGCCTCGGGCCAATAATCGTATTGGTTTGTTTGTTAAAAAAAAAACGTTGCATCTTCCCGACACAATGGCGCGTTAGCTTGCCTGCGTGTCCTCTTGAGCATGCGTGCATCAGGCTGAGGGAGAAGCAAGCTCTCAGCTTGCTTAGAGGGATAACAGGGGCTTAAATATTTGATGGGAGTTCGTCTGTGTGCCTCAGCCGCATACACGTGACAAGCATCAGAGTCCAACACATGATGAGCGATATTAATAGCAGTGCTTTGGGAGGCAGAGAGGGAGAATTAAGACTTTTTCAATGTTGTTTTCCAGTGTTGTAGCCTTCTGGGAATTTAGAGCCACATGAAATACATTTGTCCATGGCAATCTTTTTGTCTCACACAGCGGATCTAACGGTACATATAATACTGGAGAAATATCGGTTGCATTTTGAAAGGTCTGCGACACACAGTGTTAACCTTGGCCGGAGCGCAGCGTTACCGCTCGCCTTGGGAGAACAATGGCTCTGCTGGTGCCCGTCATGCAGGCACCTTCAACGTGTGGGCAGGAGGCACAGAGGCATTATGGAAGCACAGAGTGTACACACACACACACACACACACAAACACACACACCACTTCTCATTCTGTTCATACTCTCCGCGGTCACTCCTCCTTCTTCCTCTCCTCACTACAGTACACTTCGCTCCCTCCCTTTGATCCGAGCCTAATGCTGTCTGCAGTAAATACAGTACATACAGTATAATGAGTACATACAGTAGGCTTATCAATGTCCTTATGCTCCAATTACCAGAGCAGTGAGCTGAGCGAATCAGCAGGGCCAACAGCTTTAAGGCAGCCCCACACCCCCTGAAACCAGTGAACTGTGATATATTCTGTCTGGAATGGATACCGAAATGGGTTTTTAATCACATTTCAAAAATATTAATAATAATAATAATAATAATAACCACGTCAAACTAGATACTCCAAAATGATAAGTGAAAATGTTAACCCAGCAATCCTTCTCCTGAGGTACAAAATCTGAAATTGCTGACCCTGGCAAGCCTCCACACGTCTTGTTTCTCTGATCTCAATTACATTTAGGGTACATTTGCATGTGGTGGACATTCTTATCCAGAGTGATTTACAGTAACCGAGCAAGAGGAGTCGAAGCCAAGCGGAAAAAAAAGGTTCTGCAGACGGGACATTTTTACCTTAAGGCACAAACAGATCCATGCAGTTCACCTCAGAGCTACATGAAGAACATGTTGAAGTTGTCATGTTGTGTCCTTAAATTGAGGCCCCAGAACTAAAAGGTCATAAGAGTTCACTGACCCTCCTCTTCCTCAGACCTG
>JAODLI010002141.1:0-10730 GCA_027575585.1 Percopsis omiscomaycus
AAAATAGAAACAAAACTGTCCAACCTTATTGTTAGTTTTCATATATTTTGATACAATATATTATTTGTGGCATGTTAAAATAATCGCCAAAGGAATGGTGGCAAAGTGGCAAGGCATCGGTCTCGTAAACCGAAGCTCATGGATCCAATCCCCATCTGTGGCTTCAAACAGCAGTCTCAGGCTATTTCTAGACTGCAGGCCAATGCGACCCAAATTCAATTCAATTTCTTGCTCATATGTGACTCTTTTCACGACAGTGTGAACAGCCAAAGTCACATGGACGCCAATCCTATCCATTTTGGATTTGGGCGACTTTCATATGTGGTCCATGTCCATTACAGGTCGGATTTTCTAAAAATGCGACATCAGTCTGGACAGTCAGATATGGCAATAGATCGGAATTAAGCATTAAGGCCTGCAGTCTGAATGTATATTTGGCAATGGCATTAGAACTGGGTTTCAAGCTGTACTGTAACTGCCCACTGACCCTTCCTGCTTATAGTCGAAAAGGTCAATAAAGTCTATAAAGTGTAACTCCAAATGTAACTTATGGAAGAATGATTCTGAACATAGTCAAATAGGAATCTGTGCTGTTTGTTGCTGGGCATTACTCGTCTGCTTATTTTCTGTTACTTGCTATATAGTGCACCAGGGACATGCAGAGAGTTCCACAGGGGCAGGGGCTCAAATGTGAAAATTGGCATCTATGACAATGGAGCTAAATTTAAGTAATTCCAATATTACAATTATTCATATTAATTATGTATTCTTATCATTATCAGCCTGGTAAACATTGTAAACGTTTACCTTGATTGAAATAATGACAAGAAAAAGGCAGATTTTCTCTTAAGCAAGTAACTTTTAGTGGAAAGATGAATCCAACAGGATCTTTACAGGAAAATCCAATAATTATTAAAAGTAAACCAACTGTATCCCCATCTAGACAGACTATTACACACATACTGTACAGCTATGATGGACTATATCCAAATTAAGTGACACACCTACTGTATCTCACTTACTGTAAAGTCAGTAAAACTATTAATTTCACATTTCAATTTGCATTTAGCAGCAGTACCTTGATTTCAATATAAAGAATAAATCATAACAGCTTGATTAAGCACAGAGAAGGAAAAATAAATGCAGATAAAATGATAAAGGTGAAAAAGAAGGTCTGGACATGTACTGTAGCACGCTGAACTGGTATTTTAGTCTCACATCTTTAACCTTCTGTTGGTAACCATGTTCATCCTGAAGTTTGCTGGCTGTCGCTTTAAAGGCTAATTACGCATTTAGGTGTAGGCTTAATGTTGCGGTGAAAATGTAAAAAACTTTTTTGCGTAGGTTACTCACAACACATCCCCCTGCTGATACATTTGAAGTGCATATGAGCATACAAAATGCTGCCAATAGCCAACCGCAATGATTAGGTTAAGCTCACGGCTGACTGTCTGTCAAGTGGGAAGCAAGACGCAACGCATAGCAACACATTGGCTTCATCAAAGTGTTTGACGGCAAAGACTAAGCCAAATAAACAGGGAAATTATCTGTCTTTCGTATGATGCATTTTCTACTGTCATTTCAATTTAAATGCATTTTGTTTCATTAAATGTTGAGAGAAGGGCATTTTTGATTCATTTGAAGAAAATGGCAGGGGCTTCAGCCCCCAGACCCCCCCTTGCATGTCCCTGTCTGTTACCAACGTCATTTCAGTATTGCTGAAAACAAACTAAGAAACATATTATCTAGCATACATTTTCTGTTTCCTGTTGATTCTAGTTCATCTGGGCTGAGGTAAGGTTTTATGAACAATTTTATCTGTTTTTTGATGCGTCCAAACAGAGCCTAAATGTCCTGATAATGTAAGTGGCAAATAACAGCAAACAAGACCAAACAAGTGCTCTCTACCATAGCATCTGTCCACATCTAGGGTTAGAAACTTCAACTTCAACTTCAACTTCAATGATAATTCCCATATGTCCCTCATATATTCTTAAAAGCATCTCTGCCTGAATTGTTTCTGGATTCACAATGCACTCTACTTTCACAAGGCGGTATTCTTTTAGGAGCCGTTCACTTTAATGGATCTAATAGGCGCCAATGCTGCATTCACATGACTCACCGGAGATGGCAGATTCATTATTCATTATTTCCAGTGACTAAGACAGTACACTGCGTGCTGTGGCCACATTTACAACAATTCTCTGTGTTTAAAGTACATGGCAATATTACAAACAATATATCAGCACAAAATAAAAGCTTAGTGTGTAATACTTACTATTATTGTTGTTTAAACAGTATTTCCATGTGTAGTGAATAGAACCTGAACAGAAATAGTCATAAAATCCTACATTTGATCCTACAGTCTATGAGTTGTATAGCATTGTGATATGAATTCAAATTCAAAATAAGTTGCTTGAGTGAAACTCGAGCCAAGAGTATAAAGCCAAGAAATGATGGTTTATGGTCAGTGTGCTGTAGGCCAGAGTCAAAACAGAGATGAGCTACACTCCTTAAAAGATCATGTCCTACCAATACTTTCGTATCCACTTTCTACTCTGTGGAGAATTGCATTCGGAAAGTAACCTTCCCAGCAATTCTGGTGCAAACTCTTCTAGTTCCCATTTCTGTATCCTCCTTCAAAGCCCACTGCCAAGGGATTTCTGCGTGCTCAAGGACAACCATCAGAATGGCATTTTCACAGCATGACTAAAAGGCAGCAAATGGGATAAAAGGAACCTACACAAAATGGGATAGAGGTGTTAAAAGAGAGGCAGAATGCACGAGGAGATAACTGAATGATGAAATGGTAGGCAAAGACGAAAGAAAAGGAAGCAGGAACAGTAGACAACAGGTGGTGAGAGAGACTGAGCACAGGTGAATGGGCTCCGGCATTAGACTCGCCCCATTTTCTCTGTTAAAAGGTTTGTCTAAACAGGTTGGCCACCTGCTGAGAAACCTGAGCCCTCTAAAAGAGTGCCAGGATGCTCTCATCTATGCCAAAGGATGGGCAACAAGACCCCCCCACCCTCATTTAAACAAGATGAACGACAATTTCTTTTACGCTTTCAACCACTTTGTGTATTCTGGACCGTAGATCCAGTTATGTGCATGCTGGGGAGAATTCTCAAACTCATCTATGTAGCAAAGCACCGCGGGGTCTGGAGCAACCTCAAAAGCACCCAGGAACCAAGTGGGCGAAGACATATTTTGGTTTAATTCTGCTGCTGTGTTTTAAGAGCTCTGATGGATCCATTTCACTGGGAGCGGGGGAAGCTGTGTGGGTTAGACATCAGAGCAGCAGACTGTACTTCAAAGGGCCATTGGAGGGTTCTGCTCCACAGACACTCTGCTATGTTCTAGGCTGTTTTATCAAAGCACAGCGCTCTTACTGCCATGTATTCTTCTCTATTTTCTGTACACCATATCTACGGTTATATCAAATGGTTTCTGGAGGATATTTCACTCAGCTATACTGTCAAACGATATTCCTCAAGCACTGAGTGGTCTGCAATTCATAGAGACTTTACTGTATACATGTCGGAAAGAAAGCCTCTAGCTGATCACTGATTGCCCAATCACCATCAGGATGTGCACCTCTGTCAAGATTTCTGAACTTGCTAGCTAAACAAAATAAATGGTGGGGTTGAGGCATCTGTTAAAGTGATTATTTAAAGTAATTATTTAGAAAAGACACATTTCAGTTCAGGGAGATACATAGTTGTGCCACTGACAATTTTTACAGACAATTTGTACATTAAATGATTATTAATAAATATTATGAATTTGTTTGATTGTGAAGCGTGTTGTGTATCGACCTATATTCTAGATATGAATACGTCTCAAAATTAATATTTGTATGAATTATGAATGTTCATCCTTAATAACCTTGAAGCACCACCCTGTCTTTAAGGCACAAGCCACCTTCATACAGCTTAACTAAACCTGCTTAGAGCTTAACTAAACCTGCTATACAAACCTGCTATACATAGTGGGGTATATTTAAGAAGAGGGAAAGTAATAGAATGAATAGGCCTAGAACATGTGCTGATGTCTGTAAGCTAGTTTGCAATCTCAGCAGCAGCCGGTCTTCCTGTAGGCCTACCCTCAAAGACACACCCGCCGCTGTGGTGATGTTGAGAGATGGGCCGCCTTACTCTCTCTTCTTCGTTCAACTCGGGATACGTCACCACAATATTTAGACAATGTGTATTTGTCCCCACCCCCCCCCAATAAAAAACATGAACGAAGCATTGCGGGCCGCCCAGCTATTTCGAGGTATGAGTAGGAGGCCTATGTGTATCGAACCGCTTCGGCGCACGGTGTGAGCCGTAATTCCCGATCTGTTCCAGATATTTTAACGTGCTCCGTGACACGCCGGGGGTTGCCATAGCACCTCCTTTCCGGTACCCATTGCGCACAGGCATACGGCCGTGGCATGCTTCCGCGCAGACGCAGTCCGCGCTTGGCGCGCATACTGTAAGCATGACGCAAATTTTGTCACATTAATCGGTTATGGCCAAAATGTGTAGAATTCTTGTTTCAAGTCAGCTTCTATAACATAGGTGAGATGTAGGCCTACAGGATTCCTATAAATCATCCTAAAACACAAATATGTGTGATATGTTTTGAATGTGCAGAAAGTTTTGAAGATGAGCAGAAATCTCATATTTACATTTACAGCATTTAGTAGCCTACATTTGTCAACAGTTGGGTTAGGCAGGCTATGACAGACTAATGTGGACACACTATTGTCATCCCTAGTACTGTTGCAACCAGCTCCATTTCAGAGGTTCAGAGGCTTAACAAAGCAATTTCTTTGTTACTTTGTTAAAGTGTAATCTATTTCTTTCTTACTTTTTGCTCCTTTGCTTTATTTTTTCCCCAATGGTTTGATATACGGCCTCTTATGCAAAAGCTATGAAGAGAAGGGTGATGTAGACCGAACAACACACACACACTGACTCAGAAAGAGAGAGAGTTCTCAGTGCACCTTTAAACAAGACTAAGTTTGAAAGCTCATATTTCATTAAGTCGTTATTACGAAAGGTTTTGCAGTCAGCCCCGCAACCGGCTATAATCTGTAAGCCATTACAGCTCCTAAAAATAACCAAGTTAACACGCGCAGCTGTGGAGCCAACCGGCAAAATTTTAATAAATGTCATGTAACCGTGGCAACAATCAAATTTAATAGGCCGGAACTGCAGTCCCACTGCTTTACCCCACAATGCAGTTTGCGTAAAAGATATGACAGCTAAACCGAACAGAAGAATACATTTGTTTCTTTTACATATTTAATTCATAAGGTGTTGTTGTGTTTACAGCAGATTTACCTGAATATCACTGAACTCTCCACTGGGACACTTTAGAAAGCTAGCCAAAAACAGAGAGGAAGAGAGAGAGAGAAAAATAGAATAAGGCAAAACCAACAGCATTAGAGAATAACATTAGGGAATTCAATTTAAAATAATGAATCCAAAGGGTAGAAACAGACGGGTGTAGGGAAAAACTGGCACAGAGGCAGAAAGATGAAGCAGTTAGTAAAAAGTTAAAAGAGAGTGCGAAAAAAATATGGAATTTGACAATAAATTCCCTCTTTCTGACAGGAAGCAGAAAGACTGAGGACCGCTGTAAGATGGAGAGACCTTTCAGAACATCTTCTGCTAGCTTAACATATGTTTATCCTTGAGTAATGCATCTTCCAACTTGTAAATAAGTGAAGGAGAAGTAATGAAGGAATATTCATATTCGAACATTACCTGAAAAACTTTTTAAGGGTTATCTCTGGATGCCAACATACATGACTGTATGTTGGCATCAAGCTGTTGAAGCTGCTGTGATGTTTGACTAAAAGTGGAAAGGGCGGAGGTGTACCTGAAGCCTTCCTTTGAACTGGTTGGGATGTAGGCTACAAACAGCAATGTTGTGCTTCCCAGTTACAATTACAATACCATTTAGTCAGGTATTTAGTACCAGGTAGGAATTAGGCATCATGCACAAGGATACTTTCAAGACCAGGATCAAATCCGTTTGACTGAATGACGACCTCCTAAATGACTTCTATTATTCCTCTATGTTATATATCCCTTTATTTAGATCATATTAACAAGATATCATTGTTAATTTTCCATTCTACATACTTGCCTTTGTATTGTACTGAATATTTCTGTGTATAATCCTCATGAATGATTCCTGTTGCAACCCTAAAGGTTGACTACCAGCCAAAAGGTTCTGGGTTCAAGCCCCAACATGTCCAGCAAGATAAACAACCCCTATTTGCTAATTGATTATTAACTAATACAGTAACTGTACTTTAAGTCACTTTGGATAAAAGCAAATCCAAAAAGAGGGTTCTAGATGTAACCAGTCAATGTGGGTTCCACCTAGCACTAAAAGGGGGACACGAATTCAAACGTGCAAACAAACTGTTTTGCTACTCATGCCGTATCTGCACAAACGTCAAACGCATCTGGGCCCATAACCTGTTGAACAGAGCTTCGACTAGATACGGCCTACAAAACAGAGAATAAACATGCTTCACACAGGTTTCAGTGAGAATACACAATCAATCGTTTACTGATACAGGTGCAGCTTAAATAGAACATCACATGACATGGACACATGACAAACACACCTGAGAGGAATCCACAATATTTGGGAGCATACCCATTAATCAAATCCACCTGTTAACAGACAGGTAAAAAAATCTTTGAATGTCCAGTTAGCCTTTCCTTATCTGAAAGTAAGATACTAGACAGAACCAACCTTAGGCTAATTTATTACTAACTCAGAACATCTGAAAGCGTAGACAAGAAACAAGAGGAGATTATGCCTTTTTGCGATGAAAGCAGGTTTCGTTTTACCATTTTATTAAATCTGTATTTTTTAAGTTGTTTTTGTTACTGAGGAAGTGTATGTTTGGGTCAGCACTTGTAAAACTGTCAGCCATACTTTGCAAGGCCAAACAGACACGCAATTCATCCTCTGGGGAGACCCAGAGTTAAACAGCAACACAGCCTTCTCTATGATTGCATTCACCTTACACACACACACGCACACACACACACACAGACTGAGGCTAATACCGCCCTCCCTTGACACTTCCTGACAGCATGTCGCCCCCACTACTTCTACGCACAAAGGATTCGACGCACTACCTGAGACGCTATATGCCTTCAAAGCTGATCCACTCCACACATTGATTTGAGGTCTTTTTTGTCTGTCTTCTGTGGCAGAGCAGGAGAGGCGACAAGAGGCCACGGGTAGACAGAGGCACAGAGATAGAGAAAAATAATAACAAGCAACAGACAGAGAAAGAGAGAGAGAGAGAGGGAGAGGGAGAGGGAGAGAGGGGGGAGACCGAGATTACGAGATACGAGGGATTACAAATTCACAGGTTGAGTCGTGTCCCGGCGGGTTGAAGGACTAATCACGGAGGGAAAAAATAATATGGCCGACAAGAGAAGTGCGGAAGAGGGACAGGCAGGTTTATTCCCCCTGTGACCAGCTGTCTCTGTGGCATCGCAAAACAACGACCTTTGTCGTAGATGTCACATGGAAAACAGCCAACACTTAGGAAGCCCTGTCAGGTTGAGAGAGTGGGCGTACAACAAGTTTTGTCATGGAAGACACCTTGAGACACACAGAGCGTGTGCACACACAAACGCACACACTGGCGCCGAGCGCTCTCTTTCTGAAAGTTAGCTCAACCCTCTCTGAAAAGGAGAGGTTACAAGAGGGTAGCGGAAGGAGCGTTTCCTGGTGGAACAAGCACCCCTGAAGTCAGGCTTCAGGGGTGAGAGAAGATGGAACCGTTATCCCTCGTAGAACCACCACTCTGCCTCTGAAAAGCTTTTTGAGTACAACTCCATCTCCAAAGTGAAAGGTTAAAATCGGACTCCAGAGACCCAGAGAAAGGCTGACAGGAACTCTCTCTAAAGGCAGGGCCACCTAGAAGCTCCAGGCGAAGTCAAGAGGGCAGGCAGGCACTGCCAGAGCTTTGGTCTTGCTGTCTCTCACCCTTTTTGGCCTCTCTGCCTCCTTGTACTCTCGTTTTTTCCCTTTTGTTCCACTCCCTCAGGCAACACCTCTAGTCTATCAACACCTCGTATTTGCGGAGCAGGGTGATCGATAGTGCACAGGTCTGAACAGCGGAGGCATCGACCCGCAGAGACGCCGCCATGGCACGGCATTGACTTACATAGCACAACACGCCCTTTCCCCATCTGTGTGTTCGTCAGGGCCGGAACTTTCCATGTTGGATATTTAGCTAATTGTGGAATAACAAGGAGCACAGGCTGAATGTTTAGTCTTCTGAGGAAGGCCTATATGGTGAAATGTACTCAGTTGTGAGATGAGGAAAAGCAGTATTTGTAGCCTGTGTAGGAGGGAAATTAACCATAACCATATTAACCATGACTCTTGTTATCAGAATATATAAATGATCTACTGTGAAAATGTCCATGAGTGTAGTTTTGGATGGAATTGTTTCTAATAAGGCATCTGGAGGATACCTGGTCATCTGTTGAAAGGATAAAAGGATATTGGATTGATCTGCTTCTAAAGATGTCCACCACACACCAAAAGGTAATCCATGGCGTAAACATACATCCTACAAGCCTATCATATTAAATGCAACATCATATAGATTTCAGCTCACGTTTTTAATCCTCCTTCACTGATATATCTTTTATCTGTTGTATAAAATATAACTTTCAGGATGGATTTTGGAGGCAAATAAACACTACTTGCACGATTCCCGATCAAACGCATGCTGTCACAACTTTTAGATATGGAGCTTCAGTGTCACCTAGTGGCTAAAAAAAGAAAGGACGCATAAGGCAACAAATTGTCAAACTGTATATTATTTGCTTAACATTCAATATTCATGAGCTTGTACTTTTTAGTTTACAATGAAATGCAGAGATCACTGCAACTTACAATTGCATAAAACCAGGGTCCAAATTCATCAACTGCAAAAAGTATATCTTCCCTGTGAAAATCAATTTATAAGCGAATGTAAGTTATACTAATAAACCTATAAACACATACATGCACAAACACACACATTTTACACCCTTGATTTTGCAGAACTATGTTAAATGGACATAATGTAAATATGTTGAGAAATAATGTTTCTGTACAGCTCTGTACAGATCTTTATCAGGGCACATACCGGTATGTTACATGAGCAAAGGTATGCTTCTAGAGTAATAAATTACAATTACATTTTTTTACAATTGCTAACATCCTTTTGTCCAATCTGTAGTCCCATTTTCAAAACTCTAAACAAAATTAGCACAGCATCCATCTGTTGTGGACCACACCATTAACACAATTCATGTTGTTTTCACAGAAAAGGCAGTCAATTAACACATTTCGAAAATGCTTACATTTTCTTTACATACAAGCTTACGTAATAACACAATTATGGATCTTTCTTGTCTTATTTACAAATGCTTCCACACAATTCTTTAAATATATTATAAAGGCTCTACTTCTGCAGCAACAGCAGCTCAAAAGCTACATTGAAACAGATTATGAGCATTTTTGAACAAACAGATAATTGAAACATTGAGAAAATAGCTAATTTACAGTAAGATGCGCAAAATAGACCAACCACAGATGATTCCAACATGTGGCCAAATGTTGAAGATCGTATAGATTAGAATACGGTTGTGCATTTTTGTGTTACAGTATTTCCCTTCTGTGCCTTTTTACTGTAATTGTGATTTTTTTGGAACCAAAGGGCATGTATATTGGATTTCTGGTTGATCACTGGCAGAAATTTCATATTGCTAATACAAAGCTTTTACTGCAGCAATTCTATCATTTAAGGCTACTATTTTTTCTACTGTACATTCTATAAAGTAAACATGAGATTGTATGTTGCCAAAAAGGCACACATTTGACAGAAAATATAGAGTGGTTCACAGTAAATGGAAACTGAATTATAAAAAACAATGCATTTCATGTTGTCTATTGTATGGCATGCAGGCAGTTTTTGTAATGCATTTGTTAGTTAGTATTTTGAAAGTCTATAATTGACTACATGAAGCTCTTGGATAGAAAACATGTGCTAGTGTTTTGACAGAATGATTTGATATTGATTCTGGTTTGCCGTGTTTTGATGGAGTCAGTGTATGTAGAGAAAGTATTTTTGAATTTTGAAATGTAGAGTTGGTATTTAATGAACAAAATGTGGTTTTGAGCAGAAAACTCATATTTGGCTAATTGTGTGATTTAGGTGTGTTGCTGTGTTACTAAGAGTTAGGTTATCTAAAGTATAGGTAAACGCTTGTTAGCAACTGTAAAAAAGTATCCCTGGAATGGATTCCTAATGGGATTTTGTGGACAATTTGTTATTTTCAACTTTATAAATCTAATGAAACAATAGAAATTATTTTGGGTTGTTGATTATTGTTTATTTGAGATTGGATGGTCTAAGGCTTGGCATTTAGCTTGTCAACTGTTCTGTCATGCAGAAATGTAAAATAAAAATGTAAGAGACTCGTATAGTATCTCACAGATGGTAAAACACAGTTTTAAGTGTTTGCTCACCTTAGCTTACCCTGTTTGTTGTTGTTGTTGTCGTAAAGGGTTCATGCAAATGAAGCAAAGGGCCCTTAAGCCTTTTGCAATATTTGTTTTGACAATTTTACATTTACATTTACATTTACAGCATTTAGCAGACGCTTTTATCCAAAGCGACTTACAATTAGTACATTTGT
>JAODLI010002142.1:0-10730 GCA_027575585.1 Percopsis omiscomaycus
GGTTAGCTGACAATCAACTCAAATGATTCAGAGGTATTCTCCTCCTAATGGGGGGTCTATATAAAGCCTTGTCCACCGACCCACAGCTCACTGAACGCAATCTCCTGTTCAGTGTGTGCTGTTTCAGGACTGTGTGGCTGTGTACGAATCCTACATAAGTGCTTATAAATAAATGGTTTTTCAATTAAAACAACTAGATAAATATACCTTCTCCAAAGGTACCCTTCGAGCTTCATCCTCGCCACTATAGGCCCCCTGCTCCCCAAATAATTCCCACAAGAACTCTAGAGAATGCCTTTTAGTAACCCTAGATGGTGTCAGATCTGCCGATAGATCCTCTGTGCTCCAGTACGTCCCAGGGAGACGGTCGCATGTAGGAGCAGGTCAGGAGGGCTCGGCCGAGTGCCCTAACACCAAGTGCCTTACACACTCACGGGGTAAACACACACACGCAAACACACACACAGACACACAGGGCTCTGTGGCAATATTGGTTATCAACAAATATAATGATGTCATGGACACACACGCGCGACGTGCACGGAAACACACAGGAAATGCCATAGAGGTGAGTCATCCCGGGCGCTGTATATTGACAGATTTTGGAATATGACACCAGGACATTGCGCTTTGCGTGTGTCGACTGTTCCGGTCCAAACACACACACACACACACACACACACCCGTACACACAAAGACACACACACACACAAATAATCACAAACTTCCACAAGAAAACGTTGTCCCCCTGTTTCCCTCCTCCTGTTTTCCAGAATATAAAAATCAAATAACAGAAATGCACAGGCAACATGAGCCGCTTGTTGTCGTTTATATCGTAAAACGAATGTCCCATTTATCATCATCACCTTTGAATATCAAGTTCCGGAAAGCTTTGAAATAAATAAGTTAGATGTCTTAATGGACCATAGGAAAGTGATCCGTTGCAGAGTATGGGTCAAATTGTGTATAATGACATTTATGTGGACCGTAAGGCTACAGACACCATCTGTCTAGCGCTGTAAACGGTCTGCAAGAGCGCATCTACCTCCAGAGTACTGTACTGTAGATAGGTGCTACGGTCAGACTACGGTCTTCGCATAAATACTAAATACTGTTCTAATGCCACTTGTATGGTTTAGGGACACAGTTTTAGGTGTCCAGCTGAAGGAATAATGTGTACTATGTAAATCTTATCTAAAAGGAACACCTCGCGGTCGCGCTAATGTAGTGATAATTGCTTGGGAGCCTCTAACAGCCAACACTGACCATATGTCAGAAAAGAGCACGGGTCACCAATAACACACACACACATTATAGTGTGTTGACTGGCAGAGGCCCCAAAACACCTGCTTCACAAGCTGTCCTTAAGAACTACACGGACACAATGAGGGGAGAAGAGAATCTAATTGAGAACAGAAAAAGCAGACTTAAATCTCCGTTCATTCGTTTGGAGAAAAGTCTGTGTGTTTACAAGCTGAGACCAGTATAAGAGCACCGGCTGCCTCATGCCTAATACCTGTCTCAGCTTTTAAAGTGTTAGAATAATCCTGCCGTTACAATAAAAGAGGTTTTCTAATTACCAAGCAGGTGGTTTAGCACAATTGTGTGTGGGAGTACTCAGCGATTCAGAAAAAAAAGCATGTCTTTTACTTGGTGAAAACGCCACTTAATGGAAGGTTCCGTCTTTTGTCTACATGTGCGTCTGTCGGACACAATATGCCAGAGTGAGCCGAGGTAAAGAGCTCCCTCCAACAAACCTACCATTACTGCACATTGTGTACAAGTTCACAGTCCCAAACCCACGCACTCACACATACAGTCCTTGTTGTCCTTATAGTAGAGCGTTCACTGGTGGTCTATGGCATCAGTAATTAAGACAGGGAATCTAAATTCAGACATGGAAGAATCCCTTGACTCTGCTGTTTATCCATGGATGAGTACACCTTCAAATCAAGTGGTAGATGAGAAGAAATAGGAAGAGCTTGTTTGTGATGAATGAAACACCTTATGAAATGTGAATTATATTGTCAGAACAATAGTCTCTTTAAGGGAACAGTTGTATGGATCATATTTAATGAGAGGAGGGGACAGGAGATGAGATTTTGACAGCAGTCAGTCGTTCTGCCTTGTTGCTCTGTAGCTAATGGTTAACCTCCTAGCTGTGCTAAACGGTGTCTATGATATGCCCAAAATTGTTAGCACGATAAAACAAATATTATATCAGCCAATAACAATAATTATAATAATGACTTCTTTTTTTCAATCTGCGTCACAATTTTGGCACAAGATTCGTCATACCCATCAAGTATATCACACACGCACAGATGCTTCGCAAAAGACCCATATGCATGAAACCAAAGTCATGAAAATGCATTAAGGCTCACACAAATCTATCTGAAAAAACATGCATGGGCACACAAACACACCAACTGAATGAATGTGTGGTTTAGGTGGGCTGAGGGCGGCGTATCATGGAAGCAAGCATGTTAATGTCACACTAGGCCCTTGGAAAGTATTGCTTAATTAAGACGATATTAAGGCTTAAAGAAGGGTATATTTCAACAAATCACGAGAGATCACATGACCCCGCCAACCAACTGCGAGAGACATCACATTACCCATTCAGTTACAAGAGGGTCAACAGCAAATATGGCTTTGATACTAAACTAATGGACCAACAAAACTACTGGCTTCAAAACAGCTGTCCAGAACCCAATGGGTGACGTCACACACTTACACATCCAACTTTGTGTGGTTTAATTACTATGCTACAGTACAATTATTATTGCAAAAAAACATTTGCAATAATAATAGTAATAAGAGTCTTAATTTTAGAGTCTTTTAACAGGACATATTTATAAAAGGTAATACATATAGTTTCCTTTACATTAAGCTTATACACTTTGGGGCTTACAATTAATGAGCAGGAAAGGTCTGGGTGTGTTGCTAATGGGAGCAAGCAATTCTCCATAAACCCTAAGCCAACCAGGTGCTAATGGAAGCTTAGCTTTGTGCATGCAGGTGTTTATGCTTGAGGAAGCTTGGTTCAAAAAAGTAAAGTCACTAAAGGGTGACTTTACGGGGTTCATGTTTGGGACAGGGTGGCTTGCTAAGATTCTTGTTTAAGATAATCCACATTAATAATGCACAAGGACCAAAATATTCAAACATGTTAAAATATGCATGATCTAACCTAGAGAACCACACAACGCTGCAGGACCATTGTAACTACACACCTACACACATGGAACCACGCCATTTAATGATGCACAACCCACACATGTAATATTATCTCTCTCACACACACACAAGCCATTGCCTCCCACTCTCTCTCTCACACACACACATCATAGCCAAACTGAACTGACATTAGAAGCAGAAGAGTAGTAGAAATGACATATGCTACTGGCTGTACCATCACTGACCTACTCGATGTGGCAGTTAGGTTTGATCTCATTATTGAAGTCTTACTAAATGAACTAACAAAATGTCCATATTTAACGTTACACGTACACGTTGAAACAGACGAATACATTAAAAAAGTAGTATTCACATTTGAATTATATTTTTATATTTGTGTTAAAAACAAATAATAAATAACGACACTGCCCACACACAAACACATCACTATTAAAATCCTTACCATGGTACAGTCCTTCCATTAAATCTCCTATAGCCACAGCAAGAGAAGAGAAGAGAAGTAACCCAAAGAAAGAAAAGTGAGAAGGAAAGACCGGAAGAATAGAGGGATTTGTGGCTCCGCGCTAGCGTTGCGCTAGCAGGCTAACGGCTAATGTCGAATTACGCTTCCAAGCTTCTCATGTACTACTACAAGCGATACTACAAGTACTACACTGGGGCACGCGTGTAAGTCAAAGCGGGAGGGAGGGGGCAGAGAGAGAAAGAGAGAGAGACAGTGCATGCGCACACGTGCGCACACACATACACATGAGCGACAGGAGGAGGAAAATGAGGAGGAAAATGGGAGGGAGCAGGAGGAGGGGTGCCTTTGTGTCCCAGGAGAGGGGAGGGGGCCCAGATGCAGAGAGAGACCGTGAGTGTGATAGAAGGAGAGATGAAAGAGTTGTGGAAAATGGGAGAAAGAATGGGTCATCAGCACGTGTGTGCGTGCGTGCATATGCATGCATGTGGTTGTGTGTGCTTGTGTGCTGCCTGAGGCTTTTCCGCTTCTCTATAAGCACAGATCCACTGAGCTCCTCAATATTACTGTTATCTAATCTTTCAGGGACAAAACTGTCTCCAAACTAAAATGTGCTACTTGTATAAGAAGCAGTTGCTTTGTATCAGCAGCAGTGCAGCCTTGGCATTTCTCATCTCCTACAGCACTTTTTAGCTGTAGTCTGTCTACAACTAATTTCTAGTTTGAAACACAACTTTGCAAGAACCAAGAACGTGAATGTGTGGTTGTTGGGGGAGGGGTAGAGCACAATGCCTATGAACAAGGTATTGAGGAGGAGTAGAGAGGAGGGCAAGACACTCTGCACTCAGGTGCAGGAGGGGGCATGCACAAAAAACTTTTTTTGCAGTGTCCATCTGTGAAGAATATATGTATAATTATACGTTGTTAATAACCATACACTCAGGCAGACAAGTCAGGAGAAGTAAAGCTGATGAATGGGGTGCTGGATTAGTAGATCAAGATGTCACACACACACACACACAATCTGATTCTCTGAAAGATGCGTCTCCATTAGATCTGCTTGTTGACGTTGCCCTCTGGTGGCCCAACAGTAATTCTGAGAAACGCAATCCCAGTGTTTATACCGTGCAGGGGCAGGGACATGTTTCCACTGGTAACAATCATTAAAGCTAGCCAGGCGTTAGAGCTAGAACTGGTCACAAAAAAACACCAACTGAGTCAAAGACAGACTAAAACCACAGACATATGATAAACAGACAATACACAGTAAGAAACAGGCTGGTAGAGACTAGTTTCATGACCGCCACTCTTCAAATAAACCTTTGTCAAAGTGATAACCTTGCTGATGACTAATCATATGCAACCCCCCCCCCCCACCCCCCCACCCCCTACACCTTAAAACTGCGGTAAAATAGCTGTGCAATACAGGCAGTAATGTCACGGCTGCGAGATGTCATGCCTGTACTTCGCTACCAGGTGTACTAATCTTGTTTGTCTGTTATTCCCTCCACAATGCCAATGTGGTCTGTTATGATCGTGAGTGTGTGTGTGTGTGTTTTGCAGAGATGATGGAATGAGGTCATACAGTATGACGCACAAAAGCAGACAACACACACACACACAGCTTGGAAAAGTACCTGGCCTGTGCTGCTGCACTTTTTATCCGGTTCCAAACCGATTCCAAGATGTGGAAGTAACCAATTTCCTGATCCGGATGTTTCCAGATGTTTTGCACATGACAAGGAGCCCGGTCTGATTATGTTCGATGACAACCTAACATTCAATCCCCAATAACTCTATTTAACTATTTATTTAAATATTTACAACTAGAGGACAATTAACAACAAATATCAAACTACAAAATCAGGGGGGTCACGGGATGGGGTTTTCGAGACGGGTTTCTTCAGGGGTCCAGTCACCATATTATTCTCGCTAAAATGACCGAAAGTTAAGACATATTTACTTGTACATCCATTACAGCACAAAGGAGAACATTCCATCTAAGAACTCCGTTCAGAAGTCGCAATGCTCAGCAAAAGAACGAAACCACAATCCCATTTTTCTTCAGTCAATACGCGGCCGTTTGTTGGAAAACATTCAGATGAGGCCCGACCAAACTCCTGGCTTCATGACACTCAAACCCACGTGGGGGCCACCGATGTGACCATGGAGGAACTGAAATGTGGAGAAATGTCTACTCGAGAGAGAGAGAAAGGACAGTCGAAAGACTCTGTTGCCAAGTGTCTCTCTCTCTCTCTCTCTCTCTGAACAATTGTCATATTATGCCTCGGTCTGTCTCATTGCGGTGTAATTGCCATGACTGTCTGCAGAGAGAGAGACTCTCCACTCAGCATATGTGGTCTTGGCATGCAGTACAACTTGTGTCGGGGGGTTGTGTTATTTGCTGTATTGTAGGACTCTATCATGAACCTTACACACACACGCATGCACACGCACACAGAGCAGTCACCACAGGGAAAGTTTGTATACCAGAATCATCCATCATTCACTGACTGCACTGCACCAGGGACCTGAGTGTGTGTGTGTGTGTGTGTGTGTGCCCCCAAGGACAGACGAGTCATTAACTATGATGTCATTTCCTGCCATTGTAGCTCATTTCAGTGTAGCAAGGACGCTAGGCTAGCACACAGGGCCAGCTACCAGCAACACCCATTCTTTGACATTTTCAGACTCGACGGAGAAATACACTCACCCTGAGCTTGAGTTACACACAAGAAGTCATAGAGATTTCAGTATGCAATTCACTGCCTCCTGTTGTGCTCTTGGACATTTTAATGGGATATGAAATGCAGGCAGTCAAAGAAGACCCTTCTCTGTGTTCAACTGTGTCCCCAATGCAGAAATACAGACCTCGGGTGTATGCAGATACAGTTCATCTTCAGTTTAGTTCACTTTAGTAATCCGAGCTTGAAGGTCCCTCTTTGACTGAGTCAGCTTTTTGAAGGACAAACAACGAGCCTCATGCAAGATTCTCTTACTTTTTGTAATGGCTTTGTCCCGAGCTCTATAAGAGAATTCAACAACAGCTTGTAACTTGTAAAAATCTAAATTACGACTTGTTTGTAAATTCATGCGTGTTCATGAGACCTGAATTAGCATAATTGATGCCCCAATACTGCCATATAAAGTAGACCTATGCTTACGACCCATCTATCCATGTTTCATTCATAAAAATGACATGGAAGAGCTTTTTGTTCCTAACGTCTCGTCTCCGACTGCCTCGCTCCCGCCCCTCCACCTGCACCGGACCCTCCTCG
The DNA here is from genome assembly GCA_027575585.1 of Percopsis omiscomaycus. NCBI lineage: Eukaryota > Metazoa > Chordata > Actinopteri > Percopsiformes > Percopsidae > Percopsis > Percopsis omiscomaycus. The sequence continues at coordinate 6,940 of JAODLI010002142.1, forward strand.
CTCCTGCCTCCTCTCCACACCACCTCTCCCTCCAAGACCCAGCCTTGGCACCCCTCGACGCCCCGGGATATACCTCTCCCCTCGCCAGTCCCCAAATACAACCTGTTACCTCCACTCCCTGCATTCTGTGTCTTTAAATTGTTGTATTTAATGTGTTTATTGTTTACTGCTATATTGTTATCTGCCTACCCCTACCTTCAGCCATCTTCTGACTACGGGCGGTAAAAGATAAGTTACCTACAGGGATACGGTATATCCCAATGTGAAGCTGTCGACCGGATGTAGAACCTACCTCCCCGTGAAAATCAACTAGAGGGGCATCTGGGAAAACTGTTTCTAGGTTACGCTGTCGCCATAGCAGGGTACAGGTGGCTAACTCCATCTGGGGCTATTTTCTCATTGTTTTCCATACATACATAAATCCATCGCAACACACAAACACACACACGAAGGCTATAAGCCTACACAGACTCCATATTAGCTAAGCCAGACAAAATAAGTGTTTTTTAAAGTATTTTTCAACTGACAAAACCAGGGTTGTTGGCGGAAACAGTTCTCCACACACAATTACAATTATGTAATTTAGCAGACGCTTTTATCCAAAGCGACTTACAATTACATGGTGCTATTACATGGAGCAGATAGGGGTTAGGCATCTTCCCTCAAGGATGCTTACAGGTAGGCCAACTCCAACACCCAGACTACTAGACTATCCTGTCCACAAACATTACAAACAAGCACACACTGTTTAACTGGTGTTGAGAGAGGAAGAGGGCGTTTCCATTCCAGCTCCTGGGGGACACAGCATGTTTTAGGATGTACAGTAAGTGCTGTGTGTGTGTGTGTGTGTGAGGGCTCTCCTTCACACACACACACACACAGGATGTAAACACATTGAGCCACCATAGCGCAAAAATACAAATAAACAATAACGTTATTTCATTGGTTTCATAGACTTAACATTCATTCTTGAGTCTACATTAGCAAAGATATCAATAACAACTTCTACCTGGACATCCTGGTAATTGGAATCATTAAGTGGGATGAGATAAGTGTGAATTGAGATGCCATACAGTACATTCATCCAAAATGTAAGGATTGGTTATAGCAATAAATGTTAGCTATGAATGCGAGCAGGAAGTGTCCCAGCACAGGAAAACATGGCTGCTGCGAGGAGGAAGGGAAACACACTACAAAGACACTGTTTAAAAAGGTCCCACAGAGAGCCAGACACTCGCTACTCCCCAACAAACCACCTCTTTTAGAAGTATGAATTCCCTGCTATAACACGCACATGTACCCACACACATAAGTGGTTTATGTGTCTGCAGTGATTGCTATCATGGGTAGTTAAGGCCTTTTTGAGTCACACACACACACACACAACACTAGATAAGTGAAATTTCTCGTATAATTTATATGTCTCTTTACGTCTGAAAAGGAGGAGAGATTTTTCTAGAAGTTTGAAGAGGCCCAGAAGTGAAGCTGAGTAAAAATTTATTAAACAGAGAACTTGCTTTTGAATAAAATGAATAGAATAAAATAGACACAGTAACAACATTGCAGAAGGAAAGGAAATAGACTAACAGAAAACAGTAAAGTACAGAGGGGAGTGCAGATATGTACCAGACGACTTCTCTCAGATCTCCAAGTGTAGTCAAGTGTTACTATAAATACAGGCCTCATGGACTGTGGTGCAATTTACACACACACACACCACGCCTTTATTGGTCTACTGTAGACCAGCCAGGAAGAGTATAGACCAACAAAGGTATCTTATCTTTCATGTGGGCTACTGCTCCATAACTATCGAGCTACCAGCATGCCCTTGTAGCAAAATTAGCAAATTACCCTGTCCCCTGAAAACACTAAATACCAAAGCAAATAGAAAAAAAAAATCTCTACAATAGAGGAATCTAATTCATTTATGTCCAATGGCCTCAAACTTGCTGGTAGCCTACTGTCTCTACTCTTAATACAGTTGGTAGGTTATAAAATAATCAATATTTAGTAGACCAACTCAGATTAGGTAACAGAAGAAATTTAACTGTATCCAACACTGCTATGGAGTGCTGTTAATGTGGATCTTTGTGAAATTCATTCAAAATAGTTAATCCATCTATTTTTCGTGATTTTTGAGCTCTGCGTATAGCCTAGGCTACTGTGTAGTCTACAGCAAGTAACGTTACCGGTAATGCTGTCAGCATAACGTGTACCCTAGATACAGTTTATTTAAACATAATTTTTGATGTTTAGATACGTGCAGGAAATCACAGTCTGTAATTTAAACAAACAAACCTAAAGTATTATGTTACTACCAACCTCCTGCATAAAACTTAACTTGTGAAACTTAACTTACGAAAGTCCTGCAGTCATTTTAAACAGGTAAGTTAACAAGTTAACGTTAACGTTAGTCCAAATCCGATACAACAGGCCAGATATAGAGAATCAGAGGTTGGTAAACTAGGTTAATCCTGTATAGTAGGCTAATGCAGCACCGTAACCAACTCAGTTCACTACATGTGTTCCAGGCTGTCCCACTGCTACTGGTGGCAGTGGGACAAGTCCTTCTGTCTGTCCTAAAGTCAGTCTTCCATGGCTATTATACAGTAGGAACCTGAATACTTTATTTCCCGAAGTGAATGACTGAAAACGGATGATAAATCAGTCTAGAAAGATGAGACAGGAAGGTAACGTTAAGAGCTGCATCCCATTTCTGTCGTTAGTTTAGTGTTTTACCTGTAAAAAAACACTACAAAAGAAGAAATATAACTTACATTGTACTTGGCTAGGAACAGTCCCCAAGGGTTGCCTTGACTTTACCGGTATAAAAACGGGGAAATCGAAAGTTACTAATCCGTTATTTCAGTTGAAGAACAGGAGTAACTGTTACGAGTGTGTTTCCTTCTGTATCTCTCTCTCTCTCTCCAGCCGCATATTCCTCAATTCCTACACAAATCCAACATGGCTGCTGCTGAGAGGAACACACACACTCAAGCGCGCGCGCTTACACACACACGTGTATACACGCACGCACGCACACATTGGGAGACAAGCATTGCCACATTGGCCAAACTAATGCCTCAGAGGAAAGTCATTTAGGCATCACGCAGACATCCCATAAATTAATGAATGAGCAGATATAGCCTAAATCAAATTATTTTTTCTGTTACAGTATATTCTATTCAATGATGTTCTTATGTGACTGTGGGCTAGTTTTGGATCGTTCAGCGATTGTCTAATTAATGGCCGAATCGACAAGTTACAATATTGATAACAGGTAATTTTACAATTACAATTACAATTGATAACGATATCAATACAAATGTCATACAAAACAATCATTGGAAAAAATATAATTGTGTAAGATGCGTGTGAATTAAATTCACACATATTGATCAACTGTAGCCTAGCCTAATATTAGCCCATAGCCTATATTCATACCATTGCTGTGACATTTAACAAAAATAATTTAAGAGGGGACTTGAAACTAAATAAGGTTCTAAGATGACCTCTGGCGTTCAATTCAAATTACTACCACACATTTTGGATTAACTGCCGGTCCTTCCCAGTCCTTGATGGGGTTGACTTTCACCAAGTCTCTTTTCTAAAAAGAATGTTTTCTACCAGACATCCAATGATAGCATATAAAATAGTTATTAACCTACCAGTGATACTGAATATATAACACTTGACTCTAGATTTAGGCCTATGCCCAGCCCACCCTCAATCACACCCAGAACCCGCTTTAGAACATTGGTGACACTGATATTTTATGATGCTTTAACAAG